>PVHP010017757.1:0-34066 GCA_004024765.1 Zapus hudsonius | reverse complement strand
TCTCTCTCTCTCTCTCTCTCTCTCTCTCTCTCTCTCTCTCTCTCTCTCTCTCTCTCTCTCTCTCGTAACTTTTTTAAAAAGTTCATCTGAAGCTAAAAGGGTCCATTCACATAAGGGGAAAAGTTAGGGATTTTAAAGAAAACTGTTCTGTAAGCCAGTGGCTCTCAACACTGGCTGGAACATGTTAAATTCTACCAATGCCTAAATCCAGTTCCTCTCCCTACAAGAAAAAGATTTTTACCTACAGGTTCTAGGACTGGCATTTTTTTAAAAACTATAGGAATTTTAAGGGGCATATGAGGCTGGGAAGCCATCCCTTGGGTGTGCCCTGAGTGATCCCCACCATGTAATTTGGTACTTCTTTTCTTTAATATTTTATTTATTTCTAAGCAGAGAGAGAGAGAGCAAGCACATGGGCATGCCAAGGCCTCTAGCCATTGCAAAAGAACTCCAAATGCATGCACCTCTTTGTGCATCTTGGCTTACATGGATACTAGGCCTTCGGCTCTGGAGGCAACTGCCTTAACCACTGGGATATCTCTCTATCCTTAATTTGGTACTTTTTGATTACACACAGAATCACCTAAGAATCGTTGTGATAATTCTCCTGCCCAGGCTTCAGGCTCCTCAAAGAGTCTCACTAATCTGGGGGTGGGCCTCAGACATTCGAAGTTTGAACTACTCCTCAAGTGAATCTCATTTGAGACCCTTCAGTCTTGGCCTGGGGTTGGGGTTGCTTGTCAGGTGAGTTTTCGTTTGTTTTGGCAGTACTGGGGATTGAATCCAGGGCCTTGCAATTTTGAAACAAGCACTCTGTCACTAAGCATTATGTCCAGCTGCCAGGGGAGGTTTTAGTGGTGGTGTTGATGTCATGAGAGTGTGTGTGTGTGTGTGTGTGTGTGTGTGTGTGTGTGTGTGTGTGTGTCTGTCCTGACGCATACATGCCATGGTATACTTGTGGAGGACAACCACAAGTGTCCATCTTTGCCTTCCACTTTGTTTGAGGCAGAGTCTCTTGCTCATGGCTGTGAACCCTACACTAGCTGGCCCTCGAGTTTCCAGGATTTTCCCGTCTCTCCTTCCCATCTCTCCATAAGAAAAGTGGGATTACACACATTAGCTACTGTGTCCTGCTTTGTGTGAGTTCTGGGGTTCTGGGGATCTGAATTCAGGTCGTCATGTTAGCATATCCACTGAGGCATCTTTCTAGCCTCTGGGCAAGTTTTTAAAGGCTGTTTTGCCCAGCATCGCCTGACTCCTGAATAACTCCAACAGTCTGCTGAATTTGTTTTCTCCTTTTTGTTGTATCCATGACTTTTACATGTAATCAAAAATCTCTCTGGTAGAGAGCATTTCCACCTAATTTGACTCCCCTAAGCAACACCAGGTTGTCCCACATAAAGGAACTGAACGTAAGGGCACCGTAGAGGGTGAGAAGTTTTGCAGAAGTCTGCAGAAAGCAATTCCCTTTTTCTGGAAAATGGGTTGAGAAGAAACGCCATCAACTTTTTGCACATATTATTAACACTTCCCATCCTGGAATACTGACTCCAGTATCTAGGCACCATATTCAACATTTAATTCCCTAACTTTATTTCACCCTGAAAATACATAGAGGACGCATAACTATTATTCCCATTTTGTAGGAGAACCCCAGGCTTGAATCTATCTGCCTGAGGCTGCTGGCCAGCAGTGTGAGCAGAGAGACCCCGGCCCTGGGCTTCCATGCTCAGTGCTGTATCCACCCCTTCCAGCCCGGCACCCTCAATTTTTATTCTGGAGCAGCAATGGTGAACATCCTGGCTTCATCTTCAAAGGGGCAGACCACTTGGTGGGGGGATCCCCCCCTCCGTGCCCTGAGGACCAGTCCAGAACTCCTGTCCCAGCATTCCTGGGTCCCAGCTCTGTGACATCAGTCTGGCTCTGGTCCAGTCTGCCAGCAGCAGGTGAGTGAAGCTCCCAGGGGAAACCAGAGAATATGCTTTCAGCACTACAAGGGGTGGCAGAGCCTCCACACTCCTGGCCACTACCCACGACTCTCTGTAGGTCACCATCTTCCCCACTTGCGCTGGATGATCCCAAAGAGTGTCCCAGTTCCGGAAACCTACCTGTGTGACCTCAGTGGCCTTGCTAAACCAGCGTGCTGGTGGGGGTCACTGGAGACCTGAACTCACAGCCAAGAGCCCCTTCTTGGCCCCTGTCTCCCTCTAGAGGAGGGCGCTGGTAGTGCAGGAAGCCCTCAGCCACCCTCCTATTCAACCTCAGCATCATTTTACAAGTTCATGGAGGCTTGAGGGTGTACCCAAAAGTCAAACTAAGCCCCTCGACGGTACATTTTCTTATTCTCCAATTCTCCAGAACGGGAAACCACCGAGGCCCAAAGCGGTTATAGATTCTTCCAGATAATTTTAAGTAGATCTTCAATTCCATCCAAAGACAAGCTGGTGACTGTACTGCTCTCCCTAAGAGAATTCCCACTTCTGAAGAGGACTGAGAGAGGAAAGCGGCTCTGCCCTTCCCCCCCTTTCTTATGGAAGTGCCTGGTAAAGATGCAGACGGTGCAGCAGCCTGGATTCAGATATGCCTCCATTTCAAGTCCCTGCCCCTCAGCTGAAGCACCATGATCTCCAAGGTCTATTCTTAACTGGAAAGGGCAAAACGCTCAATATACTGGGTAGAGGTTGGGGAGAGAGCTGGAAGAGTGAGGGCCTGACATGGGTGAAAAAAGCTAGGAGTGGTGGTATCCGGAGGCATGAGCCCTAGGCCAGTGAAAGACTATATGGCAAACAGAGGACAGTGTTCCTTAGGACATCCTCCGGGGAGTGTGTGTGTGTGTGTGTGTGTGTGTGTGTGTGTGTGTGTGTGTGTGTGTGTGTAAGTATATACATATAGTGTTGTGGTAAGCTACCATTTGTATTTAAGAGAGAGAGGAGGTCGAATCTGTATTTTCTTTGATGTACATAAGCTACTTTGGAGGATGAGGCATCCATTCAATATGAGAAACAGAAGTGGGATTTATTTCTGGTTAAGTGGAGAGCCATGCTTGTGAGTCTGAGCAAAGCTAAGAACCAGTGTACAAGGAAGGGCTAAGGGAGGCACTAGGGTCACGGACTGGAGGATTCCAGAGGCAGGAGTGCCTGGGCACTTCCACTGTGAAGTCTGACACTGGCATGTGTCTCCCTTTCAGGAGATTGGCTGACTGCATGTTAATGAATAGATAGATCACTTGGGTGTAAGACAGGCTCTGGTAATAATCTGTCACCATGGTCACAAGGCAGACAGTCTTTGCCTCCCTCCACCATACCTACAGGATGGACCGACCTCCAAGCTTATCCAGATCTTTCCACGGTCACCAGCCTGCTTTGAAAACCCAGTTCCATAGTTGCCTTCACAAGATCAGGTCTCCCGTCTGAGCAGCAGGCAGCTTGCTTCCATCTTGCACTTGTGTTCACTCACTTGTTGCTCCATGCATTGGACCAGAGGTGCCTAAACAGTGTTTGACTCTAAACAGCCCATAGGAAACTAACCAGGATGATTTAAGCATCTCAAGAAGGATCTGAGAGCTGGGCATGGTGTCCAGCACTCAGCAGGCTGAGGCAGAGGATCCTTAAATCCAGATTAGCATAGGCTACATAGTGAAATCCCTCCTCAAAAAAGTGGGACTGGGGAGATGACTCAATGGACAAAACTCATACCATGGAAACATGAGAACTGGAGTTCAGGTCTTCAGCCCCCATGTAAGTGTAAGACACGTGTGGAGAGTGCTGGAATCCTCCAGGGTGGAAATGGGATCCCGGGGGCAGAGCAGGACAAAGTCACTTACTTAGACTAGCTGATTCAGTGAGTTCTGAATCCAAGGAGAGATCCTGCCTCAGTAAAATGAACTGGAGAGTGCTCGAGGAAGAAATCTGAGGTTTGCCTCTGGTTTACACACAGGCACACGCTCATATGTGCCCATGCACACATGCAAACATCTGTACATACATGCACCTGTTTGCACACACACATCCAAACATCTGTATACACACGTGCGTGCACATGAAATCATCTGTACACACATGCAAACATCTGTACACACATGCACCTCTGTGCACACACACATGAACCTGTGTGCACATACACATGCAAACATCTGTACACACATGTGTGCACATGCAAACATCTGTACACACATGCACCTGCGTGCATACACACATGAAAACATCTGTACACACATGCACATATATAGACAAGAAGTTGGCTCTGCAGAATGTCCACTTGTTATTCCCCCGACACAGCTATCTACTCTCCAAGGCCAGGCTGCCTACACTTTGGGCCAAGATATAGATTGACCTTACCTGGGATACGAGTACAGGTACAATATGGAGTGTAAGCAATGGTACAATTACCCTCTGACTGGCCAAATAAAATGCAAAGGCAGTCTGTCACCCATCATTGCTTGAGCTAAAGGGTTTAGGTTGTCCAGTTGTACCCCAGGATGCAGGCTGTATTGTTGGTTGTATTGGCTAAGGTGAGAAACATGAGCTCCCTGATAGTGTCCATTCTTATTTCTTTAGACTCCTGTAGGAAGATACAGCCTCTTGGAAGTGTTGGAGAGGCAGCCACTTAAGTGTTGGTCCAATGGAACTATGGAACTCTTAGTTCCCGCTGGCATTGCAAAGTCTGGTTTCCACCTAAGGACGAGCCTCATCCAGAGGCAAGCATTTCTTCTGTCCGTCCATTGCGGATGGCTCCCCTTGGAAACTGGGAGGAGGACTAGGAAAGTGATGAATGACCCAGTGCCACCGTCTCCTCAGAGACACACCACAGGGCAGGCATGGACAAGCTGTATCCTTGTGCTTTTTTACTCTCTGAATACAAGTGCTCTTGCACACAGATTTGAAATTCCTTAAGAAACAGGAACTTCTAGTCCTGTTCTTATTTCAGAAGTCAGATGTTTTATCTAAGAGGCCATAAGAGCATTTTCATTTCTAGTTAACATTATAGGGCTCTTGGAAAATGACCAGCTTGTCTATGACAATGCCTCCATCTGATTTGTGTTTCCCAAGTTCCCTACTTCAGAGTTGACTCCTTTGCAAACAAAAGAAAAGAAAAGGCTCTCTTTCCTTAAGCTCTTTGTCATTCTCTGAAAGTGTCCTGAAGTCTATCAAGGGTCCTCCTGACTCAAGTTCATCTTGTTTGTTACTGAATCTTTGCCTCTGAGCAAAGATTTCAAGATAGTTTTATGTAGGACACTTTCCATTTTTCTTACCTTCTCAGCTCCGCATTTTAAACTACATAAATGGGTTATTTAAATATTCTGGTGTCTTCCATCCTGCTATTTTAAAACATTTTCCCACATCATTGAAGATCAATTCAATGAACTGTTCAGTACAAACATGAAGATAGTTCAGGACAACCATCAGAATCTTGAGTCATGCACAGCAGTCTTAAAAGATTCTAAATATCTACACCCTGCTAATTTTCACCTTGGGTTTAGATCCTCCCCCCCCCCATCCACCTTGTGGTGTAGGAATTTTAAGGGACAGTGTGAGATAATGATTGTTCTTTTCTAGAACAAAGCCTCACAAGAAGGTATTTAGGTAGCCACTGAGAACTAAAAGAGGAACCTAAGTGGGTGGTAAAGAAAAACTTGGGTCGAGAAAGAAAGAGGCAAAGGAAGTAGATTCAGAAGGTTTTTTTTATTTTTTTATTGTCCATAATGAGTTACATTGTTTAGTGGGCCAACAATGAGTTGTTATCCCCAATTCCTCATTGCCCCCCTTCCTCATCCCCAGTCAGCTGGATATCCTCCTCTGTGGGCCGTCTGTATCAGTCTTTGTGGTAGGGGACCATGGATAGCCTAGTCTTCAGCCAGGTTCTCCTGACCCAAGTGTGTTGTTACTGAGGGTTGCCATTCTTCTGAAATTCTGAGGATCCATATGGAACCCTGCAGAGAATGACGGGATGAACAAGGGACCCACAGCCACAGCCATTCAATCAACACAGGATAAGCCAGTGAGACAGAAACCAACGATTCTCGACACAAAGACCCCTAAGCTCACAACATTAAAGCATCCTTAATACTCACCCACCACGACTCAGGGAACTGAGCGGAAGAGGGGGCGGAAAGATTGTGACATTTCACAAGGCTTGAGTGGGACTAAGATCTTCCTTTCACTTTTCTCTTTCTCCCTGTTCTCTTTGCTTGCTTGCTTGCTTTTTGAGGCCAGAGCATGCCAATTAAAGCAGCTCTCTGTTGAGGATTTGTTTCAGGCTTTCTCTTCTCTTTTCTAGCGTCCCTTTCAAATCTCTTCTTTATTACTTCAAAAGTTCATCATCATAATAGCCACAGTGTCTCCAAATGACCTGATGAAATTTCGTCGTGTATTAGTACACGGGAGTTCATATGGAGACTGCATGGGAAGGAGGGGTGCTTCCAAAACAAGGTGCTGACTGTAAGTAGAGGGGACCTGACACATAGGAGAGTGTGCTGCAGCTGGCAAAACGTCTGTTACCTGCCCAGTATCCTCCTGGGTCACTTAGCCAAGCAGAACCTAAAAGAGGCCATATGATCACAAGCTGGAAATTACTCACTGCAGGACACAGGCAAAGTAAGGTGACTGCTTTTTCCTGTAACAAGACAGAGCATATGCTCATGAAGGTTTCTGAGAACCCAGACCCAAGTGTCAGCAGTTTGTTTATATGAATAGACCACCAAGCTAGCAGAACTGTAGCCATGAGTTCTCAGGGCTGACTTGCAGTTGGGGCTTGTCAGACCTGTGTGTCCACTCTTTCCTTAGGAAACACTTCCTTCTGCAGTTCACACACACAAAGCAATCTGTAGCAAAGCAAAGGAGCAGAGGATTAAGCAGATGAATGACAAGGGTGTTTGCTAAATGATGCATCTCCAAAACAAACGCTCTAATTGCCTTACGTAAATTGCTATTTGTTTATGAATCCTGGAAAAAGAAATTCAGTAAAGAGAACTCATTGAGCCACCTCAGAGCTCAGATCATGTTGGAAAATTCCCCAGGCAGCAGATCCAAAAAGGTCTATTGGAGATGGGCTTAAATGTACCACCAGGTAGTCCTTCCTGGTCTAAGGATCCCATGTAATAGAGACATTTCTGTGTGTCCATCCTGCTGGGTATACCTCACCATGAGGAACAGCTTATGTGCAGGAAGTTAAAGATCAGTGAGACAGTTATCCAACAGTCAAATAAGGCTCATGTTTGTTCAACAAATATTTGTAAAGTACCTACTCTCTGCCCATCTCCTCACGTTGAATACAAGTGCTGAGGAGTCAAAGGTTGAAAAAAAATGCCAAAATAAATAAATAAATAAATAAATAATGCCAGCCCTGCCATCCTATGAGTAGGGCTGTCCATCTTGTGCCTTGCTTGTTTCTGGATTTCCAGCACGAAGCAGTACCATTCATATAGTAGGTCCTCAGTAAATGGGGAAAGTCTTATAGGATACTATCTAAATGGTTGACAATGGACAGTTGTAAGGCAATGTTTCCCACAAGTAATTACAGCAGAGTGACTATGAGTCAAGCAGCCACTGTCAAGGAGCAGCCTGTGGCTTGGGAAACTTGAGAGTGAGGTGGAAAGTGTGGGAGCAAGGAGGAAAGGTCCCTGACTCATCCAAGGAATAAGTGCTGTAACTCCCCAGCTGAGTCTTAAAGTTGGATGCCTAAAAGTTGGAAGTGAGACCAAGTTAGGTTGCAGGAAATTGTATGAACTCTACTTCCTTTATAACAAAGGGCTCATTGGGGGAACTGTCCATCCAGCACCTCTCATGGCCATAAGGTAGTGAGCAAAACCAAGTTCAGACTGAGAAGATTAACACATGGTCACAAAAGGAGTTGGATCCACAGGCCTGGGAGATCCACAGGGGCTCAGGAAGGACTTGCTATGAAGGGATCTGCATTTTAGCCATGTAACTCCAGCTGGAGGTAGAAGCCACAAGCCAAAGAGAAAGTTGTAGCAATGGTCCAGGTGACAAGTAATGGTGGCTGTGGCTGTGGTGAGGGAAACAGCAGTGGATGGTGCAGACAGCTTCAGAAGATACTTGGAAAGTCCAATAAGTGTGTGAGTGGTGGGAGATGGGGAGGTTTCCAAGATAGGTTTGGTGTGCAGTGGATAGGGAGAGTAGTTCCCACCAGTAAACAGCAGAACCAAGACGGACTCACAAAAGCATTGGCTTGAGCTTAGCATATGTGTGAGGGGGACACAGGTTGTGATGTTCCTAAACAAAAAGTACCACCCAGTTCACTGTTGCCTCTAATCACTGAAAATACTTCTACCCAAGCTAAAAAAAAGTGGGGGAAGGGGAATGGATGATGGCTCGTTTATTTGTTCAACAACCATTTGTTGACTGGCCACAATATGCCAGTTACTGTTCTGACACTGAGAACAGAGCAAATATCCAAATAGATAATGTTCATGATCCCATGTGACTTGTGATCTAATAAAAGAAGGTAGATTATAAACACAGTAAATAAGTGAATTACATAGTGTCAGAAATGACAAAAAAAAAAAAGGAAGTATGGCCGAGTGTGGTGGCACATGCCTTTAATCCCAGCACTTAGGAGGCAGAGGTAGGAAGATCACTGTGAGTTCCAGGCCACCCTGAGACAACATAGTGAACTCTAAATCAGCCTGGGCTAAAGTGAGACCCTACCTGGAAAAAAAGCAAAAAAGAGAAAAAAAAAGAAAGTGGGGAAGGGATTAGGAAGTGCAAGGCAAAAGATCCAACTTTTAAATGTAGTGAATAAAGACAATATCACTAGACAAGGTAACACTCAAAAACTTGAAGGTAAATATAGAATATAGTTATCTCTAAGAGAGCAGCATTCGAGGCAGAGTTGGTCATGGTGGTGGTTGGGGATGAGGGAAGAGGGAAGTGTGACAATTAGAATACAGAGTATTTTAAGACCCAAGTAGTAACTTTGGGTTTTCTTCTGAGAAAAAAAAAAAGGAAAGCCAGGCTTGATGGTGCATTCCTTTAATTCCAGCACCTGGGAGGCAGAGGTAAGAGGATCACTGTGAGTTCAAAGCCACCCTGAGACTACAGAGTGAATTCCAGGTCAGCCTGGGTTAGAGTAAGACCCTATTGGGGGGGGGGGGGAAGGAGGGAGTCTCAGTATTTAAGAGCACTTGACTTTTAAGCATGAAGGCTGGAAGGACCTGAGTTCCACTTGAGTTCATATCCCTAGAACCCACCTAAAAAGCTGGGCATGGTCACACACATGTGTCACCCTGGTCCCCAAGGGACAGAGACCTGAGAATCACTGGGGTTTTCTGATAGAAAATGGCAGCTCCCGGTTGAGAGACAGACCTTGTCTCAAGGACAATAGAGAAGGACACCCAAAGTTCTCCCCTGGCCACCACACAAGTGCATCTGCACACACACTTCCACACACAAACAGGAAAAAAAAAAAAAGAACTCTTCAAAACTATTGAAAGACTTTTAGTAAGAAAAAAATAAGAGAAAAAAAGAAGTTTTGCATGTATCTTCCACATCTTTGTCATTTCTTTTCCTACTCACCCCTTTCTGAAGATAGCTATTTGCATCTGGCATCATTCTCCTGGGAATCTGATGACCAGTTTTCTGAAACAAATTCTCTCCATTTTGTTTTTATAATTAATGATAATAAATGTAATCATTTCACCCTAATTACTACAGATATTTTCACTGGAGTTCTAGGGCTTTTCTTTCAGTCTTTAGAGATTGTCATTCAATTGTATTCTTGCCAGCGTTGTTTCCAATACAACATGGTTTTGTGGAAAATACCTACTGTGCCCTCAATGTGAAATCCTTCTCCTTCTACTATACCCTGAATTCTTATGTTTGGTCTCTTCAGAGTGTCCTAAATGTCTCAAAATTCCCATTCATACCTCCCTATTAGTTTGTCTTTCTCTTTGTTGGACTGTTCCAGTTCTGCCACCTTGACTTCCAGTTCAGATATTCTGTCCTCTCCTTGATCCATTCTATTGGTGAGACTTTCTACAGAATTTTGTATTTGACTTACTACTTCATTACTTATTTGTTGTATCAACCTCCTTTTTTTCCTTGAGTTGGCTTCTTGCATTCTCTTACTGGAGTTTGACTTCTTTGAACGAATTTATAATTATTCTTTTGAATTCTTTGTCAGGCATTTCATCTAAGTGAGTCTCACTGGAGGTCATTTCTGATAGATTTGTAATTTTTGGTGGAATTATATTGTCTTTATTTTTGTTTCTTGTATTATAATGTAGAGACTTTTACATCTTGAGATAATTCAATGCTTGGGTTTTCTAATTATCTGTTATATTCTTAAATGTGTAAATCAGAAGTTCCATATCTTCAGGGTGGGAGCATAAGATGCCAGGTATGACTCTTATATTACTCTCTGGATAAAAACAGAAGAGACCCAATGTGTATGGATCCTATTTATATACTTTAAAATATCTACAAACTTCACACACACATGTACACATAGGAAAAAGGTTGGATCTACACACCGAAGTTCCTGCAGTGGTTCTGTCCCAGCAATGTGGCGATGGAGGACAGTAAGATTGGAAGTCATGAAAAAACTTACACTTGTTACCCTACATACATTTGAACTTTTATTTTGCTTTGATTTCTGAAATGGGGTCTCACTCTATATAGTCCAGGCTGGTCCAAAACTCACTGTGTAGCCCAGAATTGACTCAAATTCTCCATTCTTCTGCCTGAGCCTTCTATTATAAGTAAGTTGCAAATCCCAGATGAAGGAAAAAGTAAATTTGATTAGTAGAGCAAGAAGGATGAAGCTTTTAATCCTGTCTATTTTTTTTAATAAAACAAGTCAGTTTTTAAAAAAGGAATGAGAGGCTGAGTAGTGGGAACGAGAGACTGAAGAAGGCCTGGAATTTTTCAGCTGTGGTCTTATGTTCATGTAGGAACCATCCCTGCTCAATTAACTGAGCTCAAATTCAAAATCAGTAACTTCTCAAGGCATCCTTGCAGACAAAGACGACAGAGTGAAGCCTTCAACTCCTCTAAATGGGTAAGAAAATGGTATATAGAACAGGAAAACGGCTTTATAAGAGGGGAGCTTAGGCAGCAATGACTAGCCTGGAATTTCTGGCCATGGGAAGCCACAAAAAAATAGAGGGAGGAGAGAAACATCATGCCTTTGGAGAGATTGACCCAATAAAACCCCAATATAAACAGTAACTTTCCAATGGGCATGTGGAATTTGGGCCCAGAACTCATGATGCCCCATTCCTTCGTCTCTTCTAGGACTCCAAAAAAGCCTGTTTGCAAAAATCTGCTGTTCGTGCTATGAGCCTTCTTACATTGATCCATCCTTTTTATTCAAAGAAACACCAGATGGTCAGCCACCGCCACCAGGTTGGTATCAGACAGCCTGACCTCTCTAGGCCTTAGTTTATTTATTCCCCTCCTGCAGAGAAAATCTTAGATTTCCTTTATCTTTTTACTAATAATTCCAATCTAAAATGAGACAGAGAATGGGTGGCTAATTGTCCAAGTACATCGTTTATGTTCTTATTGCTTTGAACAAATATCTGACCAGAAGCAACTTAAAGAATGGAAGAGTTTATTTCAGCTTGTGTCTCAAGGGGATCTAGTCCATCATGGCAAAGTAGACATAGCAGGAAGCAGAGCTGGTCACACAGGAAGCAGAAAACAGGAAAGGGGGCCAGGTTTTAAACTATAAGACCTTAAGGCTACTGGGGTAAGTTTTGAGATTTTATAACTTTGACCCACCTTGGCCAGCAAGGCTCCACACCTTAAAGTTTCCACACCCATCCAAACCAGCACTACCAACAAGGGCCAAGTGTTCAAACTCATAACATTTTATATTCAAACCACAATCCCAAACCAAGCTTAAGCTTCACCAGTGTGGGACCCTGCTAAGAGGCACGGAGGATATAGGGTTAAATGAAGTAGAGGCAAGATTGAAGCCCCAATAATCTCTGAAGCTGAAGCTGAAGCTTATCTGAGACTGGCAGGTGTTTCCCGAAGTCTCCTTCTTAATCCTAAAACTCCAACCCTTCAGGCAGGCCCTCAGATAGACAGACAATTCAAGGCCTAAACTCACCCCAGCTGTAATAACAAACCTGGACAATAAAAGTCTAAAGGTTACAGTTCCTCTGCAGCCATCACCATCCTTTACATGTATAGAGTCATGTAGAAAGCCTCCCCAACTTATCTTTGCAAATTAGGCATCCACAGGTTACTGGCCCCTGCCAATCCACTCATGAGACATCCACAGACTACCCTGCCCCTACCAATCCCCTTGCTGCCTGTGCCCCTACCTCTGCCTTTTCCTCTATAAAAACAATTTTTATCTATACAATAAATGAGAGCTGTCTACTGCCATGTACTCCTGGGTGGCTATTCCCATTGGCCTATGGCTATCTCAAGACTCTGCCCACCCAGCTCCATGGATGAACCGGAGTGTTAGTGTACAATGACCTCCCAAGGAATCCAAGGACTGCAGCTGGCGCCCAACGTGGGGCTGGAAGAGGATTGTAAAAGAAGCAGTTTGAGGCATTGGGGTGGATGGTAAGGGGAGAAGATCAGTGGAGATCAGCAGAGGAGTAGAATTTGACCTGTATGGATAAAGCAGATGACATACATTAAAAGTTATTAGAAAAAGATATACACAGGATTTAACTAATCTAGACTAGCTGACTCCTCCACTGAGAGGAGTAGAATTTGACCTGTATTATAAAGCAGATGACATACATTAACAGTTATTAGAAAAAGATATACACAGGATTTAACTAATCTAGACTAGCTAATCTAGCTGAATGGGCACGCTCTATGTTCAGTGAGAGACCCTTTCTCCAAAAATAAGGTGGAGAGACACTGAACAGGACATCTAACCTTAACCTCTGGCCTCCATATGTACATGTTCATATGCATACTCTTACACATACATGCACCCAGACATATATGAAAATACAAACACATACATAAAAAATAAAGAAATGGAGACTTTAGTGGTTTAGTTAGATTGGGATAGACTCTGCTGTAGTTATTTTTTCTCATCAAAGTCTCGGACACATCAGTCATTGCTTTTTCATCTTTAGCTACCTAGAACATGAGGCTTCCTTGATACCATGCCAGGGAAGAGAGTGTCATGGTTTGATCCAGGTGTCCCCCACAAACAAATGAATGTATTCTCAATGATCGATCCTCAACTGATGACAGTTAGGGAATTACAACCTCGCTAGAGTTGTGCTGTTGGGGGCAGGCTTATGGGGTTATAAGCCAGCTTCCCCTTGCCAGTGTTTGGCACACCTTCCTGCTGCTATTTCCAGAGCTGTGGCAGAGGTGATGTCCACTCATCTGCTCATGCCATTATTTTCCCTGCTAGGATGGAGTCTTCCCTCAAGTCCATAAACCTAATAAACACTTTCCTCCACAAGCCACTTTTGCTTGGGTTCTTTCTGCGCAGCAACTAGAAAGGTGACCGCAACAGTTTTGGTACCAGGAGTGGGGTTATCTGTTGCTACTAGAACCCTGATCTTGTGGCTTTGGGCTTTTGGAAGTGATCTGCAGAAGGAATGTGGACAGATTGGAAAGCTTATCCTCAGAGGTGCCTTGCAGTGCTGTAAGTACAGCATATTGGATCATTCTGGTCAGAGTTTAAAGACCTGAATGTAATGAGAACTATGGACTGTGAGGTTTGGCTTACAAGGGTGAGAAAGAACTTTGTCAGGACTGTGCCAGAAGCAGTTTGCATGCGAGGCTTGCTGCATTCTGTCTGCCTGTGTCCTGGAAACCTGTGCAGGGTTGTTTTACATAAAGATGGACTGGTGTGAGCAGATGGAGATGGCACAGAAAGAAAGATCTTTGGGTCAAAACTGCTGCTGTTCACCTGCAATTGTTTGAGAGATGACAACCATTGAGATTGGGCCAGCTGGTCTGCATTGGAACAACAGGAAGAATGCAGACTTTTTGAAGTAAGGGGCTTAGTATTTCCTAACTTTTTAAATGATGGATATGCATTACATTTAACAAATAGGAAAAGATGTCAATGTTTTTAAAAGAATGCATGTTTTGAATTCAACCTCTGCTAACAGAAGGTAGATTCAGAAGTTCTCCCACTCCATAATATCCACTACTTGCCTTTGTGGCTTCATTTAACCAAATAGCTTCACTTCCACGATGGGCTAAGCTTTCCCATGAGCCTGTGGAATTCTCATTGGCAGGTTCACAGCCTCGAAAGAATGGGATGTCAAACAAAATTACAAACACTAATACGCATCCCCTGATCCTTTCAAAGAAATATTCCTCCAGCAGCAGGACATTTGAGGGTGAGCCCCAAATCGAAGTCCTGACTGTGGCCTCCAGGCAAGGGGGTCCCTGTCCTGATATGAGACCCAGTGAGAATGTGGGCTAGCTATGGTCACAATCCAGACAATGCTGAAGAGATTGCAGGGCTCTGTGCCAAATTCCATGACTTGTTAAGCTCAGCTCACTCAATCCTCCTCTCTGTCCTCTGACAAAGCTAAAACCCACAGAAAGGAAGAGACTTACCATCAACTGCTCAAGGAATGACATCACTGTCCTTGCAGGGTTGGGCCCAAGCCTCCTACTTCCTATGTGTTCATCCTCACCAACTCCACCACCCAGAATAATACTAGACCTACCAGCTAGGCTGGGGTCAGCCTGGTCTCCCAAGAGGCTGAATCTGAGAAGCCATCAGGGAGGGATACATTGAACCAGAACAGTAGATCCAAGCCCAGCTCGAAGTCCTTCACCCAGCACCATGTTTTCTTCCCTACTTTCAGAGGTGACTCTATACCACCTGGTAACTGGAAAATACCCCAAGGGAAGCCTAAGACGCCTTCGCCAAGAATTGTGGATCCATCCATACCTCAGTTCAAAGCCCCTCATTTACTAAACGCAGCTCCCTACAGCCTCTGGGCTGCACAGCTGCCAGAGGGTCTCCATGAGGAAGAAGGTGCTGGTGGTCAGGAGTCAAGAAGAGTGATTAGGAAATTCCCCTGCAGGAGAAGAGGTCTCAGCTGTCCAGGTACTACCATCATGAGTCACTCCAGGTCCTGAAACCATCAGAGCGGGGGAGCTGCCTGCAATTAAAGTCCTTGGTTGGATTGGAGGCTGTGTGTCCCATTTTTTATCTCTTCCTCTTACCAGATATAACAAATAATATCTTACTGTTTCTAACATCTAATCTGACTAACCTACAAAACATTTAAATTTTTGGAATACTTACACAGAGGTTATCTGAATGGGATTTTTAAAACCTTCTATTTTTACTCATATTCCATAACTGTTTATGTTTCCCCCATTTCTGGTATCATTTTTCTCTCTCCCTCTTTTTTCTGAATCACCAGGGAGTCTTCATGTCCCTTCCTCTAAATCCTTCCAGGCATATTTCCTAAACACTATGATCAACTCTTACATAACTACAGTACTTATCAAAAACAATACATTTCACATCAATATAATACTATCAGAGTTTCCTCAATTAAACCTAAAGTGTCAGACCATGGCTACTTTTCACCCAGACCAAGATGGTGAATTCAATGTGTTAAGTCTTAGAGCTCTCGCCCATCCGCTTCTCTTCCCTACTACCTGGTCATGAGGAGGGAAGACCACCTTCCCCAACCTAAGCCTCCAGAACACCCAAGGCAATGAGAAGTCACCATTCCCCAAAGCAGAGGCAGAAAAGACTCCCCAGAGGCCATTCTTGCCCTTCTGGCTCTCTTTCTGGAAGGTGTGTGTGTGTGTGTGTGTGTGTGTGTGTGTGTGTGTGTGTGTGTGTGATTCTCTGTCTCTGTCTGTCATCCTCTTATCTTTCTCCCGTCATGCACCTTACCTTTCTATTCTCATTCTCTCTCCTCTCTCTCTCCCTCCCTCTCTTTCCAGCCCAAAGCTACTCCACTTGTCTTCCCCAGGTTTTCACTAACACCAGAGATCTGTGCCAGCTTACTGTAAGCACCCACCTCAGAGGCACTGGGGCTCCTTCTCCCACTCTCCCTGACTTCCCTTCCCCTCTTAAACTCTCTGCTCTGAACCAAGAATAAAATATGTTCTTATATACCAACAAAGGTGTGGTCCTAGAACGTGTGTTTCAGAGTTCTCATATGTGGTCACATGTCTGTAGTCACATTGTCTTTGATGAACCTCTCATTTCTGAAGAACACAGGCACAATTGTCCCTCAATTTGGATTTATCTGACGTTTTTGCTTTTGATCAGATCGAAGCTTTTCATTTGGGGGCAGGAATAGCCTCCTCTCCTCCTGATGCAAGGAATCAGGAGGCACTTGACACATAGGCAAGGCCCATTGTGGGTGATGACTTGAGTCACTTGGTTGAGGGGCTTGGTGGGTAGATCAGGTCATGCTCTACATGAGCCTGGATTTGATCCTAGCACTGCTACAATTAAACAACAATTTTTGACATGGTGTCTGTTACCAGGTTTCTCCACTTTACTATTTTGTTAATTTTTTTTTTCAAAAGAGTTGCAAATTCCATTGGTTTGGTTTGATTTTGTTGTTTTTGTACTGGGTTTCAAGTTATCCATAGTTTTGATTACGTTGTTCTTTTTCTTGATTTTTGAATTGGAAACTTCTATTTCCTGAGGTCAGTGCTTAAAGTCAGTGGTAAAGCACAACGTTGTCCCTTTACCCAAGGATGCCTTCCTCTCTTCCCTGAAACTAAAGGCATATTATTTCACATTCTAGAGGGCATTAAGGGGCTTATGATTGCTCATCAATGACCCTGACCTAGATATAATCCTTATTATCTCAGAGGGCCCAGTTCAGCCACATGGAGACAATCTCCCACCCCAGCTCTGGGCAGGTTCCTCGCACTGAAGCCAGAACCACTGCAGAAGAGGAGAGGCTGCAGCACCAGGGGACACACCAACATGCCCTCCTTGGCGGAGAAGGAACTTAAATGGTACAACCTCCCTGTGACTGATCTGACACTATCAGAACCTTTCATGTTTCGGGGCTGGGCCTTGCTGTCAGTAAAAAGCTTGTCACCCAAGCTTGAGGACCTCAGTTCAGATCCCCGGCGTCCATGTAAGAGCTGGGTGCAGAGACACACTCCTGTAATCCCTGTGCTTGGGAGCTGGAGATGGGATCCCCGAGGCTTGCTAGCTAGCTTGCAGCAGTGGTAAGATCTAGGTTCAGTGAAAGATCATCTCAAAAAATAAGGTAGGGCCGGGCGTGGTGATGCACGCCTTTAATCCCAGTACTTGGGAGGCAGAGGTAGGAGGATCGCCGAGAGTTCGAGGCCACCCTGAGACTACATAGTGAATTCCAGGTCAGCCTGGGCTAGAGAGAGACTCTACCTCAAAAAGAAACAAAAAATAATAATTATAAGGTAGTGAGCAGTTGAGGAAGACACCTGGCGTTGACCTCTGTTCTCTCCACACATGCACACATACATGCATGTGCACCCACATACATAAAAACATGCCCACACAAAAATTTTTTAAAGAGTGCCTTAGCCTCTTACTCTGTGCCTCAGTTTCCTCATCTGTCAAGTAAGTACAGCAAGGGTATCTAGCATGGGCATAAGGAAATATTGACCCTGAATTCCATGCTGTATTTTGCCATATCTTCTTGGGGACAGTGTTTTTCTCCTCCTGGGGTTCTGTCCCGTGACTCACTTGGCCAATAGGAGCTTAGCAGATGGGACACTGGCAGGGACTTACAAATAAATTTTCACAGTGAGTCTTGCCCTGCCTTGATACCTCCTAGCTAGTCTATTAACCCAAGAAGGACAAGGCAGAGACACACGTAGGAATGCCCCCACCATGGTGGACAGAGGAGCAGACCACTGCAGAGTCAGAAGACAACCTCTCTCCTCCCCATCTTGTAGTTCAGTCCAGTCCAGAGCTCCTGTCCCCAACATTCCCTGGGTCCCAGCTCTGTGACATCACAGCCAGCCTCCTGTTCACTCTGCCAGCAGCAGGTGAGGCCCTAGGGTGAGGCATAAGATCAGGCAAGGGTTACCTTTCTGTGCTAAAAGGAATGACAAGGGCCCACACTCCTGGATGGACAGCAATCACTTGTAATAGGCACCCTTCCTTTGCTACAACCCATAGCTTTCCTCGGGGTCCCCATCTCCCTTCTTGTACTGGATGACCTCTAAGGGTGTCCCAGCTTCAGAAGCCTGACTGCTTGACCTCAGTGACCTTATTTAATCTGGTCAGTGTGCTGTGAGGTCACTGGAGACCTGAAGCTCACAGCCCACTAGTGACATCCAAGGACCCCTTCTCGGATGTCCCCTTGTCTCCCTCTGGGGGAGGGGGCTGGCAGTGATGACAACCTACAAGTACCTATGTCACCATCCTTTGGTGACATAATAAAGCGTTACTCAATGAAAACCATGGTGCTAAGGACTTTCCACCTTTATATTACCCAATCCTCACAACATTTTAGAGCAGGTTTACCACGCCATTGGAAGGAGAGGGAAAATGAGATTCAAGGATGTAGTTGTTCCAAATTATACAGCAAGGTGTAGTGGAAATTAGGTCCTCAAGTCCATGTAAGTAAACAAATGTGCACTTTTAATTGGGACAGCACTCTGCCAATCCTCAGAGGGAGCCTTGCTACGTAAACTCCATCAACTCTCAGAGGACGCTTCTGAACGTGTTGCTCTGGAACTGCCTGCAGAGTGAGTGAGGCCACAGCAAGCAGGGGCTCTGGCTTCACACACAACACTGAAAAGGCGAGGAAGTACAGTTCTGTGGCAGGGCACTTGCCTAGCATGGGCAAAGCCCCCGGGATTCCATCACCAGTATTGATAAACAAAACAAAAACGTTCAAATCCCAGCGGTTCCTCTTAGCTCAGTCATCTTCCCGAGGCTCAGTTCTCTCCACCTGAAAACTGTAAATGTTATCCTGCTCTGTAAGTGGAGACAAGGGAATATGAACTCTCAGAAGTCAAAGAGCTGCTCCAGATGCTCAGCAAACATCAGTGTTCTTCACACCATGGCTGGGTTCTTCCCATTAATTTCTACAATGGACATTGCAGGGGAGAAAGAGGAAGTCCTAGATGAGGCTGTTTCCATATGTTACTCTGAATGATCAGGGAGTTCTGACCTGTTGATGGGAAAGTGTTGCCAAACAGAAGAGACAGGGGAATTTATGCAACCAATATGGAGTGACACTTGCTGTTTCAGTTACTCCTCACTGTTGTAAACAAACACCTGACCAGAAACAACTGAAAGAAGGAAAAAGTTTATTTGGGGCTTAGTTTTGAGGGAGAGCTTCATGGAAGAGAAGGCATGGTGGTGGGATCAGGGAGCTCTCTTGTCACCTTGTGACAAGGCAGGAAGCAAAGCTGCTCCCACAGGAAGCACAGGGTGAACAGGAAGTAGGGATAGGTTATAAACAAAATGTGTTATATGTGAATGTATGTATGCCTGTTCATATGTGCGTGGCTGCACATACACTTTGTGTGCATATGTGTAGGGAACAGAGGTTAACATCAAGGTCATCCTCAGTCACTTGCCACCTTATTCTCTGAGACAGGGTCCCTTGCTGAACTTAGAGCTCACTGATTCAGCTAGACTAGCTAGCCAGTGAGCCCCGGGGGATTCTGTGTCTTCCTCCCTAGTGCTGGGATTACAGGCACCAGCCACCACACCAGCACTTCTCTTACATGAATGCTGAGGATCTGAACTCAAGTCCTGATGCTTGCATAGTAAGCACTTTACCCACTGAGCCATCTTACCAGGCCCCGAGCAAACTTTTTACAATCATAGAGCTAGTTGAGTGTGGTAACACACATCTGTAATCCCAGCATTGGGAAGGCTGAAGCAGGAGTATCATGAGTTCAAGGCTAGCTTGAGCTACAAAGTGAGACCCTGTCTATAATTAGTTAATTAAAATTATGGATTTTTTCCAGAGGCAAATAAATATACATCACAAATATAGTCCATCCAGCAAATGTTTCTGACCACCTATGGATTAGACAGACACTATGCCATAATACAGGAAAACCAATAGGAGGTGAGACCACAAAAAAGAATCCCTGATTTATGCATATATAAATGAGGAGATAATGGTAGAGTGAGGAAAGAATACGGGACAAGGAAGGTGGGAAACCCTCCGGGCTGAAGAGCCAGGAGGAAAGGACACCAATGAGGTGCACTGAGACAGACGGGCACTAGCAGGCTTGGAGGCCATTGAGGTGGAGGTATCAGAGCTTTGTTGAGGGAAAGCTACTTCCTTCTGGTCAAAAGAAGAGAATTTGAGTATTACCTCTTCCCAGAGTTTGGTAATGGGGGGAGGGCAGCAATAGGACATGTGAATGACTAAACTCTAGGCTGGGTCACTGGGGAAGGGGAACAAGTGTGCCTGGAGAGGGAAGGGAACTCAGGTAAAGGCCTAAGGGGGATTTAGGGAGAAGTACGTAGAGTAAATAACCCAGAAAGGCCCCACCAGATAAAGTGGTCTGTAAGCAAAGGCTGGAAGTGGGCTTGAAGGAGTGAGCGCCACCCCATGGATGTCTAGGGAAGACACCACAAGCAGATGGAGCCAAAGCCAAGTTGTGTGCACAGCTGGAATGGAGGGAGAGGAAAGCAGGGAGACACCACCAGTAGGCAGTAGGTAGGTGAAGGTTAGCTTATGCACTTCTCCAGGGGAGATCTGGGGAAGAAAGGCAATTTTATTCTACATGGTATGGGAGGCCACTGGCAGGTTGTGGGCAGAGGTGTTGTGATCTGACTTATGGTATTGGTCATGGTTTTCTAGAACAGAACCAATAGAATGAGTATATACTATGAAGATGGATTTATTAAACTGGCTTATGCATTTTGGAGAGTCTGAAGACTTGGTAGCTTCTCAGTCCATGAGGCTGGATACCAATCTGGCACTGAAGGCCTGGAGGATTTTCGGAGAGCTACTGATCTTGGAAGGCTGAGGAATCTGAGTTCTGATAGTCACAAAGGCTGATAGCAACCGGGTAGATGCACTCACCAGAAAGCAGCAAGGGCAGCAAGGCAAAAAGGCACTGGCATTTCCTGGAGCCTCCTGATGCATAAGCCCCCACCAGAAGGGATAGTCACTGTGGGGTAAGATCTTCCTCCCTCAGTTAATCCTTCTTGGAAACAACCTCACAGACCTGCCCAAGAGGCATGTTTCTTATTTGATTCCAGATCTGATCGTGCTGAATAGAACTTAACCATCACACACACTTAGAGAAGATCAGGTAAGAGAAACAAGAGTAGCTATGGCTGATGCAACAACCCATGGTAGAGCTAAGGGATGCTAGGGAAGATACTGAAGAGGTGAATGGGAAGCCAGAACCTAATGATGAAGCCAGGGAGGGGACCCGATGTATAATTGATATTCAACCACTATAATAGAAATTTCCAGAGTAGGATTTTGACCACAGAGAAAATGGATCAAGAGCTGGACATGTAAGAGAGAAAGGAAGCTGAAAATAAGATGAATTTGGGGTCATCAGAGCTGGAAAGAGCCTTGGGAATATGATGTAGCTCAACAACCTCTGCTGCAGATGGAAGGCATGGGCTAACCCAAAGCCACACAGCAAGGTCAGGGCTTGAATGAGAAAAGCTAAGTGTCATGATCCTGCTGCCATGGACCTGGAACCAGGTAGGATAAATTGGAGCCCCACAAAGGGAAGAGACTGCAAAGACAGGAAGCAAGCAGTGAGCACTCCTGACCATCATATGTTCCTCTGGAGTAGAACTACTCTTCCCCTTTTCCTGATAAGAAAAGGAGGCCTAGAGGGTCAAGCACTTTCCTTGCAAACAGGAGGACCCAAGTTTGATCTCCATATACAGTTCCAGGCATTGTGGTGTACACCTATGATCCCAGCACTGGGAGCCAGAGGATCCCTGGGCCAGCTAATACAGCCTAATTTGTCAGCACCATACCAATGAGAGACCCTGTCTCAAGGGAAGTGGAGGGTGTTCCTGAGAATAACACCTGGAGTTGTCTTCAGGCATCCATAGGCATGCACACACATGTGCTCCCACACACATATACACACACAAGCACACCATATTTTAAAAAAAAGAATGGGGGCAAGGGTGGTGGTGCGCACCTTTAATCCCAGCACTCGGGAGGCAGAGGTAGGAGGATCACTGTGAGTTCAAGGCCACCCTGAGACTATATAGTGAATTCCAGGTCAGCCTGGGCTAGAGTGAGGCCCTACCTCAAAAAAAAAAACATAATAATAAAGAATGGGAGACTGAAGGAGACCAAAAACTATCCATCACACACACCTAGAATCTTGAAGATGAATCTGACTCCTAAAGAACTTTGTTGGCTTGTGTCATAGTCTTAAATTCATTCAGGGAACATTCCTACCCAGAGAGCTGTGGGGGGCCTTCAAGCCTGCTGATCTGAAGAGGGTGCTCATATGGGTAAGAACTTCTAGTCCTTTCCACAGACAAGCAAAATCTGGACAGTGAGGATTAGACCTTCGAGTGATGGGTTCAGTCAGATCTCACCCTGCTGGCCACAGGAAGCTGCAGGAGACTGATCAGGAAGTCGCCCAGTGTGACCCACTGCTTACATAACAATGGACTTCTGTGGTTGGGGTGACAGATTCCCAGTACCCTTTCCTTTTCCTCACACCACCAACACATGATGTCCAGGATCTTCTGTTGCTGCTCCAAGACCAGTGAGGCATCTTCCAACACTGTTGACACTCACAACCCAAGAATGTTCCAACAGTATCATCCACGGTCCTTCGGTAGGTCCACATGTGAGAAGATCAGCTTGGGCACTGAGCTATTTCTCAGGGCTTTGTAAAGTCTCCCTAGCCACCATCTGCTGGGACATATTTCTTTCAGCCTTCTGTGGTACAGAAGGAGAATAGCTATCCAAGCCTGCAACAAAAACTGCCTGAAGACCTAATTAGTTAATAGATATGTTATTAGGTATTATTAGTGACTGTCACTGGATGCAGACCTACTGGCAAGTTTAAATTCAGCCTCAGCCTTTCAGGAGCTTGAGGATGCTGCTGGCCAGCCCTCTTTGCAAAATGGGGGAAACAATAACACATTGCCTATTGTACAGGTTGTGGAGAAAAATTTAAAAAAAAGTTAACAGGAGTGCCTAGCACATGACATGATCAAAAAGGCACTGAGAAGTATGTGTATGTGTTAGTCAGGATCAGCTAGGCTGTACTGTGATAACAACTAAGCCACCAAATCTTAAGCATTTGGCACGCTCAGAGCTATTCTTATCTAGAATCAGCAGAATTTGGTTGGTTTAATATGGGGAATACGAGGTGGGACATAATCAAGGCTGATTATTTATACATCACTCAAAGTCTTCACCCAAGATAATTTTTTCTCCATTCTTTCAGCACTGAATACATTTTCACATGATGGAGTTTTGCAAAAGAAATCCCTACAACACCAGTCACCCAACAACCAAATAATAATCAAGGCATGCAATCGTAGGCGACCCTGAGGCTTCTAGTCACAGCACCCCTCAGTCTCTGAGCTTCACGGGTGCCAGAGGGTCTCCATAAGGAAGAAAGTAACAGTGGCTAGGAATCATGAAGACTGATTCAGAAACTCACCTGCGGGAGGAGAAGAGGTCTGAGCCATACCTCTGCCACCAGTGTGAGCCACTCCAGCTCCTGAAACAGCCAGGGTGGCGGAGTGACCTGCAATTAAAGTCTTTGGTTGCATCAGAAAGCATGTCCCTCCTCCTTGCCCCCTTCCCAGCCTTCTTCTGAGAGTCCCATGAATGTGAAGCAAACTGACCCTGGCATCTCTTGTAAAGAAATATAATTTTATTTATTTGAGGCATTTTGTTCTTTCCTAACTAACCTACATACAAGGGCCATGTAATGGGACAGGCCCCTGTGCATGCCAGTTGTTGCAGTCAGCTTTCTAGTTGCTGCACAGAAAGAACCCAAGCTAAAGCAGCTTGTGGAGGAATGGGTTTATTAGGCTTACAGACTAGAGGGGAGACTCCATCCTGGCAGGGAAAATGATGGCATGTGCAGTGGGGTGGGCATCACCTCTGCCATAGCACTGCAAACAGTGGCAGGAAGGTGTCAAACACTGGCAAGGGGAAGCTGGCTTATAACCCCTTAAGCCCGCTCCCAACAACACAGCTCTAATGAGGTTGTAAAACCCAAACTGCCATCAGCTGAGGATCTATCCATCAGAACACATTCATTTGTTTGTGGGTGATACCTGGATCAAACCATGACACTAGTACAGCCAGACAGCACTGACTATGCCAAAAAACATCTAGCACAACAGGATAACCAAATGGCTCCTTCTTTAGATAGCAACCTAACCCTATGATGCAGTAGGTCAATTTCGGGAGCAATGGAGTAAAAGCTTAGCAACTGACTTTAGGGATTCAGGGAAGGCTTCCTGGAGGAATCAGTGCTTGAATTCTCTGATGGCCAAAAAGGAACTAGCCAAGCCAGGAGGAAGGAACAAAGTCAACAATGTTGGAAAATGGAGATGCAACCTGGAGATACAACCTGGGGAGGCATAAGGATTACGAACTTCAAAGTCAAAAATGGCTCAAGTAAAAACCTGTGCTAAGGTATAGTGGCAGGGGAGACGGGCAGTGTCAGGAAAAGCTTCATGTCCAAGGATGTCATGAGATGATGGGCAGCTGCAGAGGAGCTTAAAACAACCTAGTGACCCAGCCAGGTTTCTGCTGTTTGCTATATCAGTGGTGTCTAAGGCTCTGCAGTCAGCAGACTCACACCTTAGCTGGGCGACTGTGTGATACATGCACCCTAGTTCTACTGCCTGAGAAGTCTACAATCAAGACTCCAGCAGATTTGGTGTTGGGTGAGGGCCCACTTCTCATATATGGTACCATCTTGCTGTGTCTTAGCATGGTGGAAAGGGCTTTTTTTGTAGCGTGGTATGTGTGGAACACATATGTGCTGATGTGATGCCCCATGCACTTGCCTGCAGTGCCAGCCGATGAAAGAACACTGGTATTTCCCTTCATCACCCACTGTTTCCTTGCAAGCCCATCAATCACCCAACTCTCCACAAAACTAGAGTTACTAGAATGTGTAGCCATACCCAGCTGTTTTCTTGGGCTCTGGAGGTCCTAAATCAGTTGGGGTCTCTGCCCCCCTCAGGCTCTCATGCTTGTGTATGAAGTGTTCTTAACTGCTGAGCCATCTCTCCAGACCATCGGGCTTCTTTTATAAGGACTTTAATACTAATCCCATTCCAAAGGCCCCAACTCCAATGTCATCAGCTTAAAAATTAAGATTTCAACAGGAAATCTGTAGGAGTTTGGACACAATGTATAAGAGTTCCCTGTGCCTGTCCCACCTAAGGAAACAGAGGGATGAAGGAATGGTGTCTGTCACAGTGCTGTGGACTACAAGCTCACACCTTCAGTGAGTTGACAAAAGCAACGGGAGAAGAAGGGCTGATTTCCCAGGTTTGTGGCTTGAGGGGTGCTGTCTGTCATGGGGGAGGGTGGTGGCAAAAGCAGGAGGCAGTAGGTCACATGGCATCTGCAGTCAGGAAGCAGAGAGAGATGAGTGCTGCTGCCCAGCTTGCTTTCTCCTTTTCTATTCCAATTGGAGAGTCCACGGGATGGGACCACCCACATTCAGTGTGAGCCTTCCTTCCCCACTCAGTTAAACCTCCAGAGAGACATTTCTCCATTGCAGCTTTCCCTGGCACCCCAGAAGGTATTTTTTCTAGAACATCCTGCCAACATAGACTTCTCTGCTTTTGTGAGCCAACACCAAAGCTTTGGCAAGGTCAGGATCTGAGCTGGGGCTGGGGCTGGAGAAGAGGGGGCTGTGTCTCCATCCTGGGCTGGGACTGCCCCTCTATCAGCTACTCCTACGCTCTTTATAGTTCTCTCCTTCATTTCTGCAATCCCTTTGAGTAGCAGATTTCCTCTGAATTGAAGAAAGTAGGCTTAGAAGATTCAGGAAGTCATGTTATCTAGAAACAAACATCCCTTCCTGGGAGGGCAGGACAGGAAGGCAATTCCAGAAGCACTGGAAGTCAACAAGTCTGGGAAAGGATTGCAAGACCCCGATGGAGCCGCCTGCAAGTGGAAGTGGTGCATACTCTAAAATATGCCTCAGAGATGCAGCTTCGGTGAGCTGCCGCCTATGCTTTCTGGTGATATTTTTGAGTTGAAGCAGCCATGGGAAGGTCGTCACCTAGGTTGGGATGAGACTTCTCATGGGGTAGCTGTGTTAAAATCATCTATTGCTCCTGTAAGAAACCCCTTGCCCCTGCTCTGTAAATAACCCCAATAAACTCAATGGTTCACCAAACTGGTTTTCGTGTAATCGTCCTTTGGTCTGTGGTTTGTGCCCTATCTGGGGAGAAGATGTGTGTTTGCATCACCCCAGGAAAAAGTCTTTCCTGTGACACCCTTGTCAGCAGTAAGTTATTTATATTCAAGTTGCCATATTCAAACTGTTGTGCGACTTGCCATCTGATTGGAAAATAATGACTAATACAGAAATAAAAGAAGCAGTTAAGACGAACAGAATCACAGGCCTGAACTGGGGAGGCAGTACTATGTGAGGCTAGAGAAGGGACCCAAGACACAATGATCCTCAGATCCATTCTAACTAGGACCATGCAAAGAAGCAGCCTCGGGACGAGGTTCATGCAGTTCTGTGGTCAAGCAGACAACATGTCAGATCATTTCACTCTGGGCTGTGTCAAGCTAGAAAAGCCTACAG
This sequence comes from Zapus hudsonius, assembly GCA_004024765.1. Classification (NCBI taxonomy): domain Eukaryota; kingdom Metazoa; phylum Chordata; class Mammalia; order Rodentia; family Dipodidae; genus Zapus; species Zapus hudsonius. The sequence continues at coordinate 7,397 of PVHP010017757.1, read as the reverse complement.
GAAGATGAAGAGGAGGAGAAAGAGAATGTTGGAGCCAGGAATGGTTTGGGCAACCCTTTAATTCCAGCAACTAAAAGGCTGAAAAAGGCAGATCTCAAGTCAAAGGTTAGCCTGGGGTAGATAACAATGCCCTATGTCAACATATATAAATAAACAAATAAATAAATAGAATGAGGCAACAATTCAGCAAGAAGAGGACAGAAGGAAGCCGTATCTGAGAGGCAGAGTTTGGCTTTGAATAACTTGAAGACTATAATGCAAGGGATGAGGGCAGCCTGTTCTCCCTCCTGCATGGCACCTGTCTCTGATGGGCACAGAGCCTGAAGACCTAGCACTCCTCAGGTTTCTAAACTTCACAGCAACCTTGGAAAACAGATGAGACTGAGAGAAAAGGGATAACAAACAAGGAAACTGAGGCACACCGGCAGAGAAAATGTACCTTTAGGAAAAAAAAAAAGAAAATGTACCTTTGGCTCACCTCACATGCCTCAACCACCAGGTGATACCAGCAGAAAGTTCTAGAGAGGAAGAAGTGGAAAGAACACACCTCACCTCCAAAAACAGAACTAAAAACTGAAAACCTTCTCAGTCATTTATCAAACACATTTTTATACTATGTTATGATACATACTAGCATTTGGGACTGGATGAAAAATATGGGCTTCCCTTCCCCATATTCACATTGATGTTTCCTGTGAGAGATGAGAAAGACAGCAATTCCCATCATGAGTAATTCTACAGAGCAAAGTTGCCCTGGGACATGGCTGAGGGACACCCACCACAGCCATTCTCAGCTGCTGTGTACACATGTCTCAGGCACAGAGAAAGCAAAAGGGCAGATGTCTTCTACATGGCAAGTTACCTGCAGTATGACATTTCAGTCCACCAGATCATGGTATAAAGGAGAGACACAGAAAAGGAACCGATTTAGCCATGGTCACATAGCCTGGAAGAAGCAGATCTGGTATGAGAATCCAGGTCTCCTGTGAGCTGGACCCATAATCTTTCAAAGTGCATTGTCACCAAGGACATCTCAGCTTGGGGGGAGGGCATGGAGGGAAAGGAATAAAAGCAGAATAAGCTGGAAATCACCAGAATATTGGTCTTTAAGAATCATCCAATCAACTCATCATATTGAGGGTGAGCCAGAGAAAGCAACTTGCCAAAAGTTGCATCTCTAGAAGTGGAAGACCAGGAATAGAACCCAGGTCCATCATGACCTAGGTCCCATCATTCAACCATGTTTGCAGAACAATTCCCAAAGCTGATGGCGATAGTAAACTAATAGGTTCACAGAATTTTTTTTCAAAGCAATTCTAATTCATGTATAAAAAGAGTACAGTCTTTGACCTTGAGGGGCTTACAATCTAGCTAGAAAAACAGGTGTGTACACAAGAAAATGAAATTAGTAACATAAAGCATCAGAATAGGTAGCAGCTGTATCCAGAGTTTCAATGAGACTGAGGGCTGGCTGTGCTGGAAGACATCCCAAAGGATGAGAAAACTGAGCATTGGTGCAGATATAAGAGTCCAACAGACAAAAAAGAATGTCCATCCAGGAAAGAGTTTCAACTTTTAATGTGGTGGGGTTTTTTGGGACATAAAGCCAAAACTGTAGATGAAGGCTGGGTCTGGGGGCCTTTTGGATATGGGCCTCAGGAACAGTCTTCAAAGTCTTCTGGGAGCAGAGCATCTGGGAGTCTCTGAGCTCTTCACAGAATTCTAGGAATGAATGATCCCACCTCACTCCAGTACATTGTTAGTGTCAGAAAACACCAATTCCCCAGATTCTCTGCAGGATGAAACCACAATCCTGGCAAGCGCATCTTTGAATAAAATCAGCATCAAGTCAAACAGACTCTTGTTTTCCCAAGTCCGCTGTGGATGGTCATCTGCCTTCTGTCTCCATGCTCCTCCTGTCTTCCATCTCTGTCTTCTACAGCCTAGGGACTCACAGACAACAAACCAGAGGCTGCTGTCCTTCATAAAACATGGGGAGCAAAGTCCAAGAACAGAGGACATCCTGAGACTCTCTTCTCCAGATGGAGAGAGGTGGGCTTAGACTTTGGAGATCAGAGGCAGTGCAAAAAGAATAGTGCCCTCTCTGAGCTTCAATTTCCCCATCTGACACAAAGGAACTGAAGTGGGAGTACCATCTGAGTCTAAGCTTCAACAGGGATTTGCCCTGTGGAATGGTCTGCAGGTTTCCAAGGCTCTGGGGACAAGGGAGGTGAAGAGAGAACAGTTCTTCCATCCAGGCAAGGCTCGAGCAGGTCCGGAGAGGAGTGAGGTTGAGACCACCTCAGCTACCACTGACTAGCAAAGCCAGAGTAAGCACATCATGCCAAAAAGTGTTTCTGTGCAGGGCCCTGGCATACAGGTGAGGTCCCTGTGACTGACATGACTATACCCTCTGAAGTGTCCCCAAATGGCGATCTTATCTCAGCTCACAGTGGCGGTCCAGGACTCTTGAGGCCTCTCCAACTTTTAGTATCAGAGGAAGGTGAATGAATGCCTTTGTCCCTAGGTCACCTAACCAGGAACAGGCAGCACCCTGTACCCAGGAAATGGGCTTCTATAAGCTGACACGGGCATGGAACCCTTGGAGAGTCTGTGTGTCGTGTCTCTGCTGCCAGAGGAAGTTGGGAGGTCACCAGGAGCCGGGTGTAGTAGCCACCAAACACTGCCAGCAGCTGCCGGGCCATCTCCTGCAGGAGGCAGAGAAGCACAGTGAGAAGCCTGGGACAGACCTAGAGAACCAAAGGGCCTAAGGGCAAGACAAAGTCAAGCCTCCTCTTGCCCTGGGCCCAAGAGTGATGATCACTGGGAGAACTGGCCAGGCCAAAACCTGGGGCTCTTGGAAGATACAGCTCAGCCTAGATCCCTTGCTGTGTAACTCAATGGCTAGGGGCTGCTGTGACCTCAGCTGCCTTATCCCCACACATGAGAGTCGCTGCTATCCAGCAATTATAAGATGCACAAGGTCTAGGGGTATGGCTCAGGAGAACTCTGACTTCCATCCCATCCCCAGCACCAAGAATGAAATTCACAGAAGAGATCTGTGAGCACAGAGTACTTGAGAAATTACTGCCCTTAACCCCCCCACACACACACACACTTGTTCTACTCTCTAAAGTCCATGTGTCTAAAAGTACATGAGGACAGGCTGACTCACTTGAAGAAAATCACTGAATGGGAGCTGCCTGAGGTGAATATTCCCCTTATGGCAGATCCTTCAGTTCAAATAAGGTATCTTGTCAGCTTCTTTATACAGATATGCCTATAACATTAAGAGTTTGTTTATAAAAGCTAGATTTACCATTGGGGTAGTTTGAATAGATGTCCCCCAATAGATTCAAGGGTTTATTAAAGTTTTTTTTCCAGCTGCCTGGCTGGAGGGTGTTATCACCTTGGCAGGATCCTAGGGTCCAGCCCTAAGGGGTAGGTCTGGAATTCCAGCTCTACATATGCAAAGAGCAGTCTGAGCTCAAGCCTGGAATTCCTACTGTTTTCCAGTGTGAGTGTCGTTGCTTGAGGTGCTGGTGATGGGTTTCTCTTTCTGCTTGGACCTGTGAAAAGGGGCCAGCCTCTTTCTCCATTCTGGAACTTCCCCTGGATCTTAAATAAATACTTTCCTCCCCAAACTATGCCTGGTTTAGAGACTCATCCCAGTGGTGTGTGGCTGACTATGACAACCATAAAAGGGCAAATGCTGTATGATAAGGAGAATGATGATCCCAAGGGTCAAGGGAGGAAGAATAAGGAACGGGAAGTTAGTGTTTAGTGGGTCTGAGCTTCAACAAGGAAGGGGACAGTGTCCTGGAATGGATGGTGGGGCTGGCAGCGCAGCAACAGCAATGTGCTTGATGCTACTGAACTGGACACCTGAAAATGCTTAAGATGAGCGGTTTCATGTTATGCATATTTTATAAAGTAAAAAAATCAAAAGTAAAAAAACATACTAAAACTTAGATTTAGGGACTAGGAAATATAGCTCAATGTAGTAAATTTCTTGCCTTACAAGCATGAAGACCTGGGGGGGGGGGGGCTGGGCATAGTGGCATACACCTATAATCCCAGTGCTGAGACAGTAGAGACAAGTGGTTTCCTGATGTTTGTGGGCCAGCCAGTCCAGCCTACTTGGTAAATGCCAGGCCATTAAGAGAATGGGTGGTGGATGATGTTGCTTATGAACTACACCTCTGACCACCACACATACATGCACACACATGAGCATGCGCACACATAAAAAGTACATTTAATGCTTGCTTATAACACACTTGGTACCTAAAGTTTCACTCACTGAACAACTGGAGTTATAGAGAAGATATATTTATATTCCTCACATGTGGCCAATGGCTTTCACAATGCCTGTGTCCACTCTAAATGTAAGGTGTGGGTTTTAGCAAGAATGTGTGTGTCTAGAGAGTCAGTAATTTAAAAACAGGCTTTTTTAATAAATATTTTCTTTTTTTAATTCATTTCTTTATTTTATTTTATTCATTTTCAAGCAGAGATACAGAGAGAGGGAGAGAAAGAGAGAGAGAGAGAGAGAGAGCACCAGGGCCACCACCTTGTACGCCTGGCTTATGTGGGTCCTGGGGAATTAAACTCAGGGCCTTAGGCACTGGAGGCAAGTGCCTTAACCTCTGAGCCATCTCTCCAGCCCTAAAAACAGGCCATGAGGTGATCCAGCTCATCCATTCTGCGGCTCTCCTGAGCAAGTGCCTGCCTGGCTGAGGCCATGGCTTTACAAGTGACACAGTTTTGTATTTGCAGGAGCAAATACAGAGAAAGCATTTAGCCTAGCACTCAGCAAATGTCACTGGTAACATCACCATTACTGTTACTAAGAAGCAGAAACTCCATATAGTTTGCAAGACTGGTTTTTGTTTGAAGTTGTCGTATGCATTAGAAAATACTGTAAACATCAAATAATCTACCTGTCACTAATAGGTTGGCTGTCTCACCAATTTAGTCTAAGATTAGTAACAGAAGAAACAAAACACTGCAGCAGGAAAACTGGCCTCTAAGAACCAGTAGAGTTTCCATGCTGACCTCAGCCACTTCTGCAGGGAGATGGGACAAGTTCATGGACCTCCTGAGATCTCACTTCACCCATCAAAGAAGAGAAAGTCATTCAGACCTCAGAGAGCATACTAAACTAAATTCACAGATTAAATGCTGTGAAAATATGAGAGGTTGTTCTAACTCTGTGTTTGTCACAGGCTCAGAGATCCTAAGGACACAGGAAAGTCTAGCCCACATGGAGACTTGGGCAGAGGTTGTACTCACCATAGCTAAATGACAAATGTGGCTACTTCCAAAATACGTGCCTGTACTCATTTGATATTCATGACAGGAAATTGTATTACTAAGGGTTTGAATGAATTTGAAAAAACAATTTGAAAGTCCATGTTTCAACCCAGACATATGTGCAGGTCTCAATGCACATAACCTTCTCATTCTCTTCTTCAGGCAAAAAAGGCAGTATGATACAAGGGAAGAAACTGATACAGTCATTTTCTCTCTTAAGTAACCATACTTGGAGGACCCCCATTCCCACCATGGTAAAAGAGATAATCAGCCTGCACTCATCAGGAGTAGGGTAGATAAAGTCTACTGAGCTCTGGTCCTGGCTCCCCAGTTAACCAAGCTCAGACCCATGAGAAGACCATCTGCACACACTGGCCCTGAGTGAGGCAGAGTGGGATCTAAAGTCCCCAGCGAGCAGTATCATAGGCTCACTCTTGTGCCCAGCTGAGACACAACTGTAGACCACCCACCAAAGCTCACTCTGAGCATGTAGCCCAGCAGACCAGGCCACTCAGGTCTCAGGTGAGTGCTCTACTTTAGCCCAAACCTGTTGTGAATGGTAGAACACTTGCCCTCTCCTGCCTTATGCCTTTACCCATCTATGCCTATATGGAGTAGGAAAGACTAGACCCACTCAGCTCTGGTCCTGGCCCACTGTGGGCCCAACTCAGACCCAGGTAAACCACCTGCCCATACTCACCCTAAGTAAGGCAGACTAGGCCACTCAGGTCTCTTGCAAACAGTTCCATAGGCTCAATGCTGTACCCAAGCCAGACCCACCTGTAAATCACCTGCCCTCACCAGACTGGAGCAAGGTGGACCAGGCCATTCATGAATGCCTAGTCCCATAGTGGAAGCCTCTAAAGAAAACTACTTAGAGGAAACTCCAGACAAAGAATTCCAAAGAATAATTATGATGAGTATATACAACAAAGTGAAAAAGGACATGAACACATAGCTGAATGAAATACAAAAAAATCAACTAAAAGAACTCAATAGACAACTGAAAGAATTCAGAGACAACATGAACAAACACCAAAATGAATCTAAGGGAGGACAATCAACTAAATACAATGAGAAAATCAAACCAAGAAAGAAATATGGAACACGATAAACAGGCAGATGCTGAAGAAAAATCTAATAGAAATAAAAAAAATGAAAGAACTCAATTTAAAGGCTCTCAAGAAAGCCTCACCAACAGAATAGTGGAGGATAGAATATCAGAACTTCAGGACAGGGCAGAGGAAATACATCAGTAGGCCAAAATCAATTACCAGTTCAAACAAAGCATGAATAGAACATGAGAGAAATGTGTGATACCTTCAAAATAGCAAACATTTGAATCATGAGCATATAAAGGGAAGAACAACAGGCCAAAGACATAGAAAAATTTCTTCAATATAATTACAGAAGAAAAATTATCAAACCTTAGAAAGAGAGAGGGTCATTCTGGCCAAGAGGCATACAGAATGCCAAACAGATAAAAGAAATTTCCCACATAAATGAGAGAAGAAATTTCCCACATCACAGTATAGTTAAAACACTACACACAGAAAACAAAGAAAAGGTACTAAGAGCTGTAAGAGAAAAACAGCTCATCACTTACAAAGGTAAGCCTATCAGGATAATACCTTATAATATCTAAAACTCAAAAAGTCAAAATGGCTTGGAATGGAGTATTTGAAAGACCATGGCTGCCAACCCAAACTACTGTACTCAGCAAAATTATATCTCATAACAGAATGTAAAAGGAAAACTTTCCACAATAAAGTCTGGCTGTAAGGATATATGATCACTAAGCCAGCCCTAAAGAAAATACTAGATGGAATACCCCAACCAAGGATGTGAAAGACCTCTACAATTAAGAAATTAAAACTCTAAAGAAAGAAAATGAGGAAGACAAAGGAAGATAGAAAGACCTCCCATGCTCATGGATTGAAGGAATTGAATTAGCATCTTGAAAATGACCATCGTACCAAAAGCAATATACAGATTCAATGTAATTTGAATCAAAATTCCAGAACCATTCTTTACAGCATACTACAAAGTCCTACAGTATGGAACAAGTAAGTAAAAAAGCA
>PVHP010017756.1:9797-34133 GCA_004024765.1 Zapus hudsonius | reverse complement strand
ATCAGGGAGGATCCATAGGGAACTCAGCAGACAATGAATGATGAACAAGGGACCTATAACCACAGTCATTCAATCAACACAGGATAGGCCATTGAGACAGGAACCAAGGATTTTCGACACAAGGACCTCTAAGCTCGCAATATTAAAGCAGCCTTATTACTCACCCACCACGACTCAGGGAACTGAGCGGAAGAGGGGGGCGGAAAGATTGTGAGAGCCGTGGTGGGGGAGACTGTCCGGAGGCATGGCACCCATCAGTAACAACACACTTGGGCCAGGAAGACCGGGATGAGTACTAAGATATGCAGGATCCCTTGCCACAAGGACTAACACAGACAGCCCACGGAGGAGGATACACAACTGATCAGGGATGGGGAGGGGGGGAATTGGGGAATTCGGGATAACAACGCATGGTTTGCCCACTAAATAATGTAACTCATTATGGACAATAAATATATATTTAAAAAAAAAAACACAACACACCCAAACCTATGCGCTACCATGAAAAAAATACTGACAGGGAAACTTACACATCTAAGCACCTACCTTAAGAAATCGAAAAGATTTCAAATAAATAACTGAATGATACAACTTAGGACCTTGGAAAAAGAAGAACAAGTCCAACTCAATATCATTGTACAGAAAGAAATACAATCAGAACAGAAACCAATGAAATAGAAAGAAAAATTATGAAAAAGTGGGTTCTTTGAAAAGATAAGCAAGGTCAATAAACCCTTAGCCAATCTAACTAAAAGAAATCCAGGGAAGACACAAATTAATAAAATTAGAAATGAGAAAGGCGACATCACAACAGATAACATGAAATTAAGAAAATTAAAACGGAATTAAGAAAAATCATAAGAACATACTTTGCAAACATATGGTGAAAACTAAGATAAATGGATGAATTTCTAGATACATATAGTCCTAACAAAATTAACTAAATAACAAACAATGAGATTGAAGCAGTAATTAAAAAAGCAAAAAACAACAACTTCCAGATTTAAAAAAGTACAGGCCTAGGTGGATTCACTGGTGATTTTTACCAGGCATTCAAAATACAACTAACATCAATGCTTCTCAAACTATTCCATAAAATAAGGAAGGTAGGAACACTACAAAACTCTTTTTATAAAACCGACTATTACCCTGATACCAAAACCAGATAAAGACACAACAACAACATAGAAAATTACAGACAAATCTCTCTGATGAACACAAAAGCAAAAATTTTCAACAAAAGTAAACAGAATACAGGAACACAAAACACCATTCATTCCCCCATGAGTAAGTCGACCTCATTCTAAAGATGCAGGGAAGGTTCATCATAGGCAAATAAATAAGTGTAATATCTCACCTAAGTGGACTCAAGGACAAAAATCATGATTGATAGATACAGAAAAGGTTTTTTAATTGATAGCTATATTTTTTAATTGAGATTTTTAAATAATATATTTTATTTGTTTATTTTCAAGGAGAGAGAGAAAGAGAGAGAGACAGACAGAGACAGAGAGAGAATGAGCACTCCTGGGCCTCTAGCCACTTTTGTGCATCTGGTTTATGTGGGTCCTGGGGAATTGAACCTGGGTCCTTAGGCTACGGAGGCATGCTCCTTAACCACTAAGCCATCTCTCCAGCCCTAAATTGAGAATTTTATAAGGAAAAGCTTTTGACTAATTCTCACATACTTTCATAATCAAAGTCCTGAAGATACTAGGAACAGAGGGAGCACAACACAATGAAGGCTCTGTATGCAAGCCTACAACCAAATTATACTAATATACACTAAATATAAAAAAACTCAAAACATGCATTAGGAACAAGACTATTCCACTATTTCAATATAGCGCTTGAAGTCTTCACCAGAGCAATGAGACAAGAGGCACAAATTTTAAAAGGATACAAATTAAAAAAGGAAGAAATTTAAGTATCTTTACTTCACCCAGGAGTGGTGGTGCATGCCCTTAATCCCAGAGCTCAGGAGGCTAAGGTAGGAGGATCACTGTGAGTTTGATGGTAGTTTGGGACTGCACAGTGATTTCCAGATCAGCCTGAGCTACAGTGAGACCCTACCTGAAAAAAAAAAAAAAAGTATCTTCATTTGCAGATGATATAATTCTATTCATAAAGGTACCCTAAAGAATTTACCAGAAAACTTTTAGAGCTGATAAATATTTTTAGCAAAGTGACAAAATATATAATTAATACACATAAATGAGTAGTTTTCCTATATATGATAATAAACATGAAAAATAAAAACATTTTGGAATAAGCCTAACTAATGCTAGGAAAATGCTCTGCAATGAAAACTTAATAACACTCAAGAGACAAGTTGAAAAAAACACTAGAAAGTGGAAAATTCCCCATGTTCATGGATTGGAACAGTCAATATTGTAAAAATAGCTATCCTACCAATATCAATCTATAGATTTAATGTAATCCTCATCAAAATTCCAATGTCATTCTTCATAGACATAGAAAACCATCTTAAAATTAATTTGGAAGGAAAAATGATCTCAGCAAATCCTGGGCCAAATAAATAAGCCTAAAGGTATCATCATACTTGATTTCAAAGTACCTTACATGGTCATCGTAACAAATACAGAATGATACTGGAACAAAAAATGGCATATACATCAATAGAACAAATGAGAAGATCCATACTTAACCCCATGTAGCTATAGCCATCTGATTTTTGACAAAAATGTAAAAAATGCTCACTGGAAAAATCAGCCTTTTAAAATGAGCAGTGCTGAGAAAACTGAATTTATCTCTAGATGAAAGAATGAAACTAGATCTTCAACTCTCACCAAGCCCAAGAATTGATCAAAGACCTTGATAAAAGACCTAAGACACTGAAACTTCTAGAGGAAAAAAAAAGTGAGGAAAGCACTTCAAGTCACAGGTAAGGACTTTCTGAAGAGGACTCTGGTCATAAAAATCAAAACATGGGACCTCATTAAATTAAAAGGCTTCTGTACAAGTGAAAGGCACTGTTAAATGAATGAAGATGCAGTCTTCATAATGAGAAAAAATTGCAAACTATACATCTGACCAAGGATTGATTAATAACTAGAATATACAAAGAATATATAAAACTAAATATGAAAACAACTAAAAAAAGGGACTATAGACCTGAACAGAGAATTCATGAAAGAAGAAATAAAAATGGCGTTTTTTTTAAAGGTGTTCGGCATCCTTAGTTATCAGAGAAAGGTGAATTCAAACTACTTTGTGATTCCATCTTACTCCAGTCAGAATGCTGTCATCGAGGATACACCTGCCAACAAGCCTAAACTCACTGAAGGTGGGGTGGGAGTGCAATCTGGTACAGCCATTATGGAAATTACTACAGATGTTTCTCAAAAAGCTAAGAAAAAGAACTACCATAGGACCTTCAGTTGTACCGCATCTTGGTTTATACCCAAAGGATTTTATACCCTACTTCAGAGATATTTGCTCAACCACGTTTATTGCTGTTCCATTCACAACAGCTGGGAAACAGAATCAGCAACTTATGAACACACGATGAAGACACATGTGCAAAGAAATATGGAATTATGAAATTTGCAGGAAAATGGACAGAACTAGAAAATATTCTGCTAAATGAAGTAACCCAGGCTCAGAAAGACCAATACAGCGTGTTATCTCTCCTTGCAGATCCTAGCGTCAAATTTTTAGATTTGTGTATTTCAGTTGGAGTGTTAGAGGCCAGCCAGCATAAAAGGGATCATGCGGGGGGGGGGGGGCAGTAAGAGAAGGGGAAGTTAGTAAAACACATGAGATAGAAAAGTAGGAGAATGATGGGATGGAAGAGAAGGTGGCAAAAGCATTAGCCCAAACTGAAAATACATGAAAAGCCATATAGAAACTTATTTCTTTGTCAGCTAATTAAAGAGATAATAATAAAAAGAGTCTGAGCAGAAGTACCCTCTATGAGTGGATAATGCTTCTCATAAAAGCCATAACTTATTATGAAAAATCCCAATGTCAGGAATGGAATACCATCCAGTGAATTGTTGGCCAAGGAGACCCCAGATATCGCCCCCCAAACAAAACCAAGCAACCAACCAACCAGGGAAGATATGCCACCTCCTGCAATAATGGCATGGCCATTATGAAGGTAACCAACTACTGTCTGATTGGATTTTAGATCCACTTCATGGAGGGTGGATTCATGCCTGGCACTGAAAATCTACTCAAAAGCCTACTGCTGGGGAGCTCATAGGCCCCAGAGAGGAAACTACCACTCCTGCCTTATCAAATGGACTGGATGTACCCGTCAAATGGGACTCTTTAAAAAAAAAAACTTTTTAAAAAGTATTTTCATTTATTTACGAGAGAGAAAGAGAGAGAGAAAGAGAGAGAGAGAGAGAGAGAGAGAGAGAGAGAGAGAGAGAGAGAGAGAGAGAGAGAGAGCCAGCTAGCTCCAGGGCCTCTGGCCAATGGAAACAAACTCCACATCATGTGTATATGCACCACTTTGGTATCTGGCATACATGAGTTACTGGGAAATTGAACCAGGCAGTTTGCGTTGCAAGCTCCTTTGACCACAGAGACATCTCTCCAGCCCCAAACTAAACTCTTGAGATGCTCTCAGTGTTGATCAGAGAGGCTTCGTTCTGGAGTGGGTGGCAGTTACTGAGATGACTCCAAACCTGTCAAGATGCTGGAAATAAGTGACTGTTGAGTGCTAAATGGGACATATATACCAACTACTTCAAGGCTCAGGGAACATGGAGGAAGAGGGGGTGGGGAGGATGTTTGTGGAACACTGTCTTCTGGACCTGACTTGGCCTTTAAAGTCATGAGCTCACAGCAACTGTGGTTACCTGCACAGGGAAGACTAGGCTCATATAGGGTCCCACCCTTCCCTGAGGAGCTATTGGCAGTTTAGGGTTGCTGAAGAAGGGGGAGATTTTCTTCAGAGGTGTAACCTCTTCCTTCCTGCTTGCTAACTAACTTCTGTCAGCCAGTCCAATACCACTCTGGCTTCTATCTCTACTTTTTCAATGAGATCCTTTATGAAATGTCAACAAAATCCTTGCTTTTCAAGATACCCTTTTCTTTTTATTTGCAAGAGCTGAGAGTAATGTTCCATTTAACCTGTGTAGTCAATCCAAACTGGAGAGGCAACCACAGCCAGACATAGCCCGATAAGGCCTTAGGAGAACCTAAGCAAGCTCCCTCCCAATCAGATAGGTGGGATGCATCCTCTTGGTGACATAAACTTTGGACCATCCTCATCATCTAATGGTCTCCTGTCCATTCAGGCCCAGATGTGGTCATGAAATAGGAAGAGAAGACAGTCCAGGTCTGCATGACACCCTTGAATTTTAGACTTGGCTGAGGAATGTTTCCAATGTTTCCCGTGCTTCTGAGGAAACTCTGGTGCTTTTAAAGTCATGTAAATCAATAGATTTGTTTCTACTTTCCGGGTGTGTATCTTCCCCTGCTAGGCCATGAATGGTTCAAGCAAGTACCTATGCACACATCATGCAGCAGGAGAACTTGCACTGTTAGGCCAGAGACAGAAACCACACACACTCTCACACCCTCGCCATCATCTGGGCACAGTGCCTAAGGGCAGGAGCTGCTGGGAGATGAGTCATGCACATTCTGACCATCATTTCAACCCGTTGGATTACAAGGCTGTGTACTAGAGGAAAAAGAGCAGGCCTTACTTCGTGAAGCTTTTGCTGCCCTTTCCACTGAACTGTCCTCAGGAAATGATAATCAATATTCTGCAAACAGTATCAAGTGCATTTTATGTGAGGAAAACAGTAAAATGAGATCAATGTGGAGCTGAAGTTTTTCTAACTTAAGCTCAGTTTGGGTAGAAAAACCATGTCCATGTGCCAATGTAGATTTGAATGACATATCGCCAACAGGAGATGAAAACAGAAAAGGGAAAACACACGCACGCACACACACACACACACACACACACACACACACACACACACACACACACACGCCCATCGGGAGCAGAGTGAGCTATAGTCGCACATCCTTGCAGTGGACTTGCAGTCTATCCTGCGTGGACACACATCTTCACAACCCTTGTCCCCTACTGACACTGGAATGTTTGCACATCGTCTATATCAGGCACTAGTGCCTCTAACTCAAATGGTATCCAAGTCTCAGGCAGCAAGACGAATACATTATTGGACTCAAAATATCAACTGCCCACCAGAAAATTCCAAGGTTCTGAGTCAAAGCTTGTGAGACAGTCAGAGAGGAGTCATAGCATTTCCATATGCTGTGCGTCAAACCCGGGTTGTTTTAAATTGAAAATTTCATTACTGTTATCCTCTGAGGTTGATCGTTTGCATATTTATATTTATTTGCTGTGTCTCCTTTCTGATGCAGTTACTGCAATCGATCCAACTTCCTGATCCTGGCAAGCATGGCCAGGTCAGGGAAACCATTGGAGTGTGCAGAGGAACAGTGGTGGGGAAGCCATGGTGAACCTCCTCAGGTATTTATGAGACCACTAACGGTGAGCAGGTCAGTGTGAATGACCAGGGGAAAGAGCACACTTTAGTAAAAAGCAAATACAGCTGCAGAACTGAACATGAGTATGTTGTTCTTTCGATTATCCACAAGTGCTTTACCCACAGGGCCTCCTTCCTTTTACACTCAACCTCAGTCTGGGCTGCAATCCAGACATCAAGCTGAGCAGGGGTCCCCAAGTGTGGGTGCTGTGTGTGTCTTATGTGTGGCGCCAGCAATACTGAAATATGAATGTCCTGTTAAGAAGGCACAAAGTTGGCCTTTACTAAAAGTGGCAGCTGTAATCTACACGAAGGAGCACTGATAACACAAAGCTGTATTTGCATCCTCTTTCTGGTGCAATGTAAAGTGTCTTTAAAATTCATAAGCAGATAAGTGTAATTCATTTATTCGAAACCACCTTGCCGTGTTACTGTCCTTACCGTGTGATCTGTTATATGCTGTCCTGGATGCTGTGGTTACTCAGAGGGCTCACGGTCCATGGATAATAAACACTTACAATTCAGAAGTCATGCTTTCTAAGACAGAAAATATCCTTGAGGGTTAATATTGCATTGTTTTTGAAATAAATATAATTTACTTGGTAGCTGTAAGGAACAATATACCTTGTATCTCCAAGGTGACATAAAAAAAAATTTCAGTGGGGTAAAAGGTGAAATTTTAGCAGTTGGTGGAATCCTTTTATATACCCTATAATAGCAAAAGCCAGCCTGCCCACTTATTCCCCTTTTTTGTTTTTTTTTACAAGGTCGCTCTAGCCTAGGCTGACCTGGAATTCACTATGTAGTCTCAGGGTGGCCTTGAACTCAAGGCGATCCTCCTACCTCTGCCTCCCAAGTGCTGGGATTAAAGCATGCGCCACCATGCCCGGCTACTTATCCCCTTTTAATAGCAGACTTCTGTGCTCATCATCATCCAACCTCTCAAATTTCCTTCAAGCTTTCTTCCTCCACAACTAAAAATTGAACAATCCAATGTACTCATCTAAACCTGCCTCCTAAGTGTGCAAGACCAATGAAGGCCAAGGCCTTCATCGCGTGCTTGTAGCTTTTGGATCTTTCTTTAAAATCCTTGCCACAAGGACTAATACAGACAGCCCACGGAGGAGGATATCCAACTGATCAGGGATGGGGGGGGGGAATTGGGGAATTTGGGATAACAATGCATTGTTTGCCCACTAAATAATGTAACTCATTATGGACAATAAATATATATTTTAAAAAAACTCGAAAAAAAAGCCTCTAGTGGGTGGAATATGAAGGAGAAAATGTATTTAACAGAGGGGACTGTCCCCTGGTGTCCCTTTTATTGGCTCTAGATATCTACGAAATACCTTCCCCAAATGGAAATTTGAACTCTCAAGAAATTAGGTTTCTTCATTTATAAAATATGATTAATAATGATAAGATTGCAAAGATGAAGAGAATTAAGTAATTTGTGAGTGCACTTTTCTTATTATCTTTCAAAAACATAGTGTTGCTCTTTTCATTGTTACTATTTAAATATCATTATTAAATAGCAATCTGATTGATTGATTGATTGATTGATTTCTGAGCATGACCACCTACTGGTTCAAGAACCAAGAAAACCATGGAACCAGAATTTCTCCAATATTATTAGAGCTTCACAAAATCTCATCGATTGGGCAACACATTGTACTATATATTCGTTATCTTGCCATTACTATTGGGGACTGGGCTGTAGGGATGGCTCGGCAGTGGAGCACTTGTCTAGCATTCACCAAGACCTTGGGTTTGATTCTTATCACTGCAACCAAAAAGGGAGGGTTCAGGTTAACCTGTAGCTCATTGCAAAGCCTCTGGAGCCTGCAGCCATGCAAGGGTATCTGCAAGCTCTAAAAATGACACAGTCATTCAACCAGGGAAGGAGGTTAAACGAAGATACCCATAAACCACAAGTGTACTAACAAATGTCCTTCTTAATACAACATGGTCCTTGCATTCGACTTCCTCGCTTGAAATTTACTGCTATAAATACCAAGAATAAAAAATGTGAGATGATGCCAATTTAGCCATCACGTTGGCCCTGATCCTTGGATAAATTCATGCATTTTTCTAGTTTGCTTAAATGCCAGAGACTTAGGCAAACCAGAAGAATATCATGCTTCTTTCTTAGTAAAGAAGTTGCTTGTGGGAACTGCCTGCAGGTGGGAACAAGAGAGCCAGGGCTGAAAGGATAAGCGTGTACTTGACTGGGAAGAAGAGCAGGCTTAAGAAACCCAATCAAAGCTACAAGTCATCTTTGAAAATCTTATGCATTGCTTTCTAATGCTGTGGATTCAACCCAGGGTCCTAACATGCTAGGGAAGTGCTCTATAGTGCCACTAAGCCTCAGACACATTTAACAAGAGTTATGGAAGCAGCTGAGTGGCAGAGTGCTTCCCTAACACATGTAAGGATGTAAGTTTCACCCCCAGCATCAAAGAAAGGTTTTTTTTTTTTTTATAGTGGAATAAAGTGTAGCACTATGTCCCGGTGAGTGGGTCAGACTAGGAAGCATCTGGACATATAGAAAGAACTGCAGAAAATTGTCTTTCAGGATGCTGGACCATGACAAATACTACAAAAATTTGCCCATGTTTAGTAATATTTCATCTTCTCATAGTTAAAGTTAGTCCCCATAATTTAAACCCTAAGAATAAACATTCTGAAAAAAGAGATAGATTCAAAATTAGACTCATCACAACTAATGAGATATATATATATATATATATATATATTCTAAATAAGAGAATATCACACCATGACAAAATTGGGGTTGCTTTATTGCTCTTGTTACAATGGGGGCAATGTGAGATTTCTTTTGAACTCACCCACCTTCCTTCATGAGCTTATTTCACTTGAGTGAAACCACCTATTAGAGTCAAGTGAGCCCTGGACTAAAAAACTAAAGGGTGTTCCACTGTTCACTGGAACTCTGACATCTTTATTTCTATGTCCACTTACATTGCCTGGCTACCATCCGTTTCTGTCCAACAACATCTGAATTTAGCATGAGAAGATTTGTAGATAGATATAGGTTCGTAGCCATAAATATCTAGCATGATATTAACAGAAAAAAGCCTGGAAGGAAGTATACCAGGATGTTAATGTTAAATTTTTTTGTGTGGTAGGATATGTATGACTTCTACTCCTTATATTTTATAAATCCATAATGGCCTCAGATTACTTTTTGTGATACAAATGTAAATAAATGTATTGATTTAGAGCCTATCTACAGATTGTAATAAATACCTTGAAGACTGTATAATTCTCATCCTCACAGAGATTAAAGGGAAAATCTATTTAAAGTCATAGAAAATAAAATAAATAAACAATTCACAAAAGCATATGGCAGGAGAGAACTGCTTAGCTCTTGCTGGTTATGGGTGGCTCCCAGAACAGTAACTGTACATAAATAGTTGCTGCTACTCAGTGATCACGCTTTGTGTTACTAAAGTAAAACATGTAAATCAATCAGAAAATGGACTCTCCTAAGTATTTTTCTCTAAAAATATCAACTTCACTTAAGATCATAGAAAGAAATGACCAATTTCTGACATTAAAAAAACTGCACATTTTAGTTTGTAGGTTTCCTTAATTTGGCAAATCTTGGGGTTCTTTGGCCAGGACTGCAATGTAGTTAACTCACCCTCTTTCTGAGGACTGGGATTGGCTCTCTTGATCTGCCCTCTAACTGTTGCTTTCACGAGCTTCACTCAGTACCTTATTCTAGATGTAACATAAAACATGTATCTTCCACTGACCCTACTTAGTCATCAAGAAACCTATCATGCCTGAGCTCCTTTTAAAGTCTTCAATCTTAAACCCTGGACACACCTATTAAATTGTTTAACTCATATCTGGTAATAAAGTTTAATATGTATTTTATGAATTAACAATGAAAAGAAATGCCAAGACAGCCTTGTTAATAAAGATAGCAAGCTCCTTCCTGTACATAAGGTCCTGTGCTATATGCTAACAGGCAACATCTCCCTGATGCTTTGAACATACATCTAAGAAATACCTGTGGCTCTCTTCCTATTGAACAGATAAAACTGACTCATGAAAGGAATAATTAGTATGTCTAAGGTCACCCCTCAAAGTTCTAACTCATATCTTCTGACTCCAAAAACCAGCCTTCTAATATGTCAAACTGCTTCCCTTTAAGATTTTTTAAAGAGATATTGTTTTTCAAAATTAAAAAACACAAAACAGACAATGAGACAAAAAAGGCATGAGAATAATTTTTTCCGATTCATCCTCTTCAACACCCATTTCTTCCTCCTCTGCGGCATTCCTCTGGGCATGGCACAGGAAAGACTCTTCAAAGCTAGCTGTCCTGCTGCAGATAATATGGCTGAGCCAGAAAGCCTTGCTGCAGTAAGATTTTCAGGGGGACAAGGACCAGAGTCCATGATCATGACATTGTGAACAGACGGAAAGCAACGGATGGTCAGTTACAATGGAGTGAGGAGCCATGTCCTCTCTTAGCTGCATTTTAAAGAAAGGGAGCCGCTACGGCTACACTGCTCACCACATATTGTCAACTGTGCCAAGCTGAGTCTAAAAGGAGAAAGAGTAGAGAGAGAGAAGGAGAGGAAAGGATGGAAGGAGGGAGATGAGAGGGAGAAAGAGAGGAAGAGAGAAAGTGTGAGAGAGAAAGCACTCAGGGCATCTATGAAGTGAAAGTGTACATTTTGCCCAAAATGATAACCCACAGGAGATTATTACCATGACATTATGCTCTAATCTTCCCCCCAAATGTCTGAATCAGAAGGAGCCTGGGCCTAACCAAGCAAAGGGAGGCAGAGAAGTGCACACAATGGCAGCAGCAGAGAAGGCTTGTAGTTTGTGAATGGCTTTGCTGCGGGGCCAAAAGTCCCACTTCACAGAAGAAGGCGTCCCAGGGATCCCATCTGGACACATCTGAACAGTACTTCTGTGGTCGGGGTGAGTGCACACAGCTATGTATTTGACGTCACTCCTACCCTCCCTGGATTTTCGACTGCACATTGCATGTCCTGGGAGAACCCTTATCTATTTACCGTGACAGCAACCGATCTAAAGAGTTGGGAAACAGGTACCTGTCAGTGCAGTAAGAGATGTTTCTTGGATAAAACCATGAAGTTAAAAAGAAACGGATAATCATATATATATAATCACATACACAAACATTAAATTGCTTTGTGACTTTTTTTAAACCTCAAAAATCATGAGATACAAAATGTGGGTATAAGGAAAATCAGTCTATTGCTTATTAATCAGAAACACCTTCCCAATACCTACGTAAATTTGAGAAAGTAAAAAAAAAAAAAATGTCATTTCTCCCCAAACTAATAATTCACTATTTTTTAAATTTCTTTTTTTTTATTTTGGTTTTTCGAGGTAGGGTCTCGCTCTAGCCCAGGCTGACCTGGAATTCACTATGTAGTCTCAGGCTGGCCTCAAACTCATGGTGATCCTCCTACCTCTGCCTCCGGAGTGCTGGGATTAAAGGCGTGCACCACCATGCCCGGCCTTAAAGTTTTAATTATATAAAAATTTGAAAGCCAATCAATCATCCAATTTGCCAACCCATCCCAACTCTAAAACCACCTCAGAACTACCTGCACAGACCCATTCCCATTCCCTCCTGAGGTAAGGACTCCCCATCCCCAGCCTTGATACAATCCAGACCACTGCCAGCCTCCTGGGATTGTTACAGTGACCTTCTGCACACTGTGTTGGCTCCTGTCTTCTAGCTCCCACTAGTCAAAGATAAATAAACACCTAAAGTTCACAAAGCTCATTTACTTATCCACATCAGACACCGGGGATGTTAATCCCAGGGCAAAGTTCTACAAGTTACAGTACAATGCACATGCATGTGTGGGCTCCCATGGGCGGCTTTGGGAAGACAACAGAGCAGATAATCATAGTCCTGAAAAACGGACACGAAAAAGACAATTCTCAGATGCCCATTTTCCCCCATAGGACACAATCAGTGAATCTATTCTTATCTGGAATACACCAGGGTCTTTTGTTTTGTTGAGATAGAGTCTAGTTATGTTGAGCAGGTTGGTCTTGAACTCCTGGGTCCAGAGTATCTGTCTGGATCAGCCTATCAGGATGACAGGAGCAGAGGTATATATCACCATGTCCAGCTTATACCTTCCATCTCTAAATGCTTTTTTTTTTCTTCAGAATTTCCAATTGATCGAAGAATGTACAGAAAAGCTGAGGACATGTGTCTCTGAGGTTCACACAGAAAACAACAATCAAAATCATGAAAGAACTCCAATCATGAGAGAGAAAATGCCAGGTGTTGCCTTACCTTAAAGCCCATAGGAATTCAACCACTATGTGTCTGATTGAGAGACCTGTGAGCCACCAAGGTAGCTCTGGGGCTCCTGCCCCTGGCAAGGGCTATTACCAAACCATGGAGATTTCTCAGCAGGAAACTGAAACATCCAATCTGATAACATTTGATGGGCTAGCAAAAGACTAGCTTCATGTAAATAAAAAACAATGAAAAACATTTGCACTCATTTAAAAAAAAATTTATAAATAAGTTGTATCTTTTAAAATGCTGCAAAATGTAAACAAATAAAACCACATTGTGGGGTGCATGCTGAGTATCTGTAAACCATGAATCTCTGTGAAGCGCTGTGACCTATGTCACAGCTAAACACTAGGAGTGTCAGCCTGCTGGGCTTCTTATCGGCACAGATCAACGAACCTCTCATTCTTGCCTCTTTTCCTAACCAAACAATTGAACTCTGTCCAGGCTCATGATCTTATAAGTTCCTGCTCTCACATTTTAAAAATGAAGATGTTTGGGGCTAGAGATATGGCTCAGCTGTTTAGAATTTGCCCAGGTTAGATTCCTCAGCACCCACTTAAAACCAGATGGACAGACTGGTGCATATGCCTGGAGTTTGTAGTGTCAGGAGGTCCTGGCAGCCCCTCACATTTCTCTCCCCCCTTTCTCTCTCCCCTTTTAAATATATAAATAGATATATTTTTTAAAATGAAGATATTAGCTCCAGGGATTTCGGGGAAGTCCAAATTTGCCCGATTCCAAAATTGTCTGTTTCAATAACATCACTAGTATGTCTATAAGCTAACTTTTTAGGACACATATTAAGACTTCCATAAAGAATTATAACCTTAAGGGGTTTATTTTGCTGGCTTAAGGAAAATCTGTTGAATGGACTCTCAGAGAAACAGAGCCATGCTACTTTCTGGCTTCTTAAAGTATGGATATTGCAACTGAATGTGAGGGTCATGAAAAATTTAGAAATAAATAAAAGGTTCCTAAATGCATAGTGACCCAAAATTAACTTGAAATCAAATGTGTCTGGGTGCAGTGCTCACCTGTTGCAGCCTTGCTTCTGAGCACAACACAGGTGCACTTTGCACTGTACGTGCCATCACACCTTGCAGCACCAACAAATGCTCCTGAAGCACTTGACTCAGACTAAAGATGGAGAGGCCAGGGTGGGAGTCTCAGTGTATAAGGCTCTTGCTGTTCAAGCATGAGTACCTAAGTTTGGATGCCCAGGCTCTACGTAAGAAGCCACAGGCCATGGTAACTTCTTGTCTTCTAAGTTTTTGCAATGTTAGTGGCAAAAATGAGGGACCCTGCCTTACACCAGGTGGAGGGCAAGGGTTGACCTTTGACCCCCACACACAATCTATTAGCATACGTGTGCCTGCACTCACACACATGAAAACACTCACATAAAATACATATATATGCACATACATGCCAGAAAGACTAATGTAGATTACGAGTTGCAGTTTTACTGTACATACTGTATATAGAAACACAATGGGTTACAGAAAGCAATTAATTACAGCTGACTTTTAAAATTTTCCTATCAAATTATTAGTATCTCAAGTTAATAGCTTTGTGTTGGGTTGCGCTTAAATGTTGACTTTAACAATTGTTGTTTGAGTTGTTGGCTTGAGTTTCATTTTAAAAAAAATTAGCTTGGGATTTAGCTTGGGATTAGGACAAAATTTCCAACAATTTCTAAAATGGCCCTAAACATACTTCTGCAATGGTGTACTACATATTTATACAGAGCAGTGTTCTCTGCATTAAGGTTTATAAAATTTAAAAAAACAACTTTGAATAACACTAAAGGTGGTCTACATCCTGCCATACCAAATATCCAGGCAAGACTTAACTCTTTATGTTAAAAATATACAAACACATCCATCTCATTAGTATGCAGATTTGCTCTCATGTGTAATAAATATAAAGTTACATATACCAAAAATTATTTTTAAATGTTCATTAGGATTCATTATCAGTAAAGTTCGATTTGTATGCCTATTTTATTATATATTTATATAACTAGAGTTGTGTAAGGATATCTTAGGCAAAAATGGGGTCGTGAGTGGAAAATGTTCTGGAAGCCCTATTCTTCTTCCTCTAGTCCAAGGCCTTGCTAACATTTGCAGGCAACTTAGTGGACTCCTACAAGAACAGGCTCAGACTTGACAACATATGGGCCTAAATCCACTTCTGTAACAGGTGTACTAGCATCATGACCTTGGGTAAACCGATCTACATATTTCTGCTTCAGCTTCCTCATCTTCAAAATGGCAATTAAATGAATATTATTTCACAGGGTAACCATGAAGAGTGTAACTGGATTGACAACAATATAAAGTTATATTTTTCAGGGAGCTTTAAAGCAACCGAAATATTCTGCTAGTTTTTACAGGCTTCTCAACAAAGGAGAGGATATTTGAGCCAACAGAATACAATCCCACTGCTCAGAATGGTAGATGCCAAGGAAACAGTCACCGAGTGAATGAATGAACAATTCCTTAAAGAAAAAAAATAGTCTTGACCTAAATGTTTTCAAGATCACGGAATATAACATCAAAGGAATGTTCACACATGAACATGATCAAGGCTACACTTGTCCTCAACTCGTTAGTCCTGGTGAGCAAGGACAGCAGCTGAGTTTGTCCTACTGAAGTGAAGGTCAATGTCCATTCTCCAAATAGCTTCATTATCTCCAGCCACAATATCCACTCAAGAGGGCCACGAGGTGAACCAAGGCAAACAGAGTACAAACCAACGCGGCTAGAAATTAAATCATATTTTAATGCAGGTTGCTACTCTGTCTTTATCTATCTAAGAAAGATAAAACCACATAAAATCAAACTCACTTAACCATCCAGGATCACAAGGAGAGGCCTTTTTATTATTTTTCCTAACAGTAGGTCCTCCTGTTAAGTCACATGTCAGGGACTACTTTGACACGCACGCTATAAATCCACAAAGATGGATGGATGAGACTGTGTGTAGAAAGTTCTGTGGCCCAAAACAGACCTTTTGAAACAAGATGTGAATCGACTTGTTGAGTAACTTCTAGTCCCCCAGCTAACTGGCTCCAGTTCATTCATCAAAGCCTAGGTTTAATTCTGATCCTTGGAGCCTACATCTAAATTAATAAAACCTAGGCCAGAGGGAAAGTGAGGGGATATGGACAAGGGCCATCCAGATGAGGAAAGACCCTCCACTTCATCTATTTTAGGGACTGCAAGGTTTGGTGGCAGCAAGCCCCTCTGAGCATTGATGGAAAGGGAGACACAGAGACAAAGTGGGCATGCCCAGACCACAGCAAGTACATGCACTTAAAAGGCCACCCCGACACATGGGGCATCACTACCAAGTAGTCCAGTGGACAGGACACTGGGAAGGATCTTTTCCTGCAAGTGTCTTTACCATTTCAAGGCCCAGGTCCTTCGAAAGGGCATATTTTTTTTTCTTTCATTCAGTCTGAACAACAGTTATTGAGCATTCACTGTCACAAGTACTAAGAAAACATGGTCCCAGTGTTCAAGAAAACACAGCCTGGTGTGGAAGGTGCATTCACACACAACTGAACACAATGTCAGCTGCACTGAACTAGCATAAGGCGATGAAAATCACGTACTCTGGTAAGGGGAAATCTACTGCCATACCACCCTGAATGCGCCCAATCTCGTCTAGTAAGAGGAAGAGGGCTAATCATGGAAGGTTAGACAAAAAAAAGAAGGAGGAAAAGGAGGAGGAAGAAGAGAAGGAGGAACAGGAGAAGGAGGAGGAGGAGGAGGAGGAAGAAGAAGAAGCAGCAGCAGGCACTGTCTGCCTGGTTCCAGAAAGGGTCTGGGAAGGGGCAGCAGGAAGGATATGCAGGGTTTGCCCAGCAGAGGAAGCACCGTCAGCCCAGCAAGGCAGCTGAGGCCAGAGGAGCTAAACTCAGTTGGAACACAGGTCACTCGGGAGAGGTGGACGGTGTGCTTTGACACTGAGGGGACCCTAGGACACCAGGAGTGCCAGCTGACCTCACGCTTTCACTACAGTAACACTGCTGACCGGCTCTCAGGATTCTGGGTTGGTTCCAGTAAAACTCTGGCCCATCTATAGTCTCTCCACCATGGCTTCACTCCTGCATTTTGACAGGGCAGGCTTTAACTTGTGGCTCATGGAAAAAAGTGAAACCACAGACACCAGCGGAACTCGGAATAAAAAACACATTTTGAAATAAAATAAAGGTTAAGCTCTCATACTGAACAGACCTTGCTTGATCAGCAAAAATGTAGGTATTAACAGGAAATCGCTATATTGTGTAATCTCCATTTCACCCTCCGCAAAATTGCACTATAACTCAAAATAAGTGAAGCAACAATTGGATGGATGGCCGGGTCTCATTGTTTATGTAGTTCAGTGCACACATGTGCAGCGTCCATGGCTTTCCGAGTGACGTGATTTACATGAAGCTTTCACAATAAATAAAGTTGAAGTGCTGTATATAGTTAGCATATGGTGAAATTTTTAAGCAAATCTTTCTTCCACTCCCTGAAAACATTTAAATATTCTCCCCTTTGGGGTCTTTTGTTTTTATTTTACACCCTGATAATTCTTCTCTAGGGCAAACACAAAATTTTTGTTTTATAAATAAAACACAAATGTGGAAAAGAAAACAAAATAAAGACATGTTCTTTACACATTACAGCCACAGTAATCGGTAACCATTGCATAGGCTCTATAGATGGTGATAACTTTGCCCTTTTACAACTTTATCACAAATACCAAAAATGCCTATATTTCTGAAACCAGGGGATACAACATCCTTTTTTTTTAAACCAGTTGGCATGCCAGAATAAGGATAAGATTAGATTTCTAATATATCTCAACAACACAGCTCCTGAGGGACACACACAAATAAATCCTCAAACAATGAACTCTTCTGTCGACATTCTAAAACCTCCTCCATATGCATCGTATACCCACAAGAGTTCCCAGAGTCTTAAGGAACACATTTTACCCAAGGTTAAGGTCATGTTCTTTTTGTATCATCTTTCCCCAAATTTCACCACAGTGTTTCTTTCCTTGTTGCCTACTTGAATTTCATTTCAAAGGCTCTGATAAAGTTTATGGCCATGGTTGTACTGTGAAGGGAGATAATAATACTTGGCATTCCTTCTTTCCAGAACTAGGAAACAGCATAAAGGTAAACTGTCCACCTACACATGCCACCCTGGCACATCTGGGCAATCCTGTGTTTGCCATGCTGTGTAAATCCTGAGCTCACATCTGCTGGGAAGAGTTGGGGGAGCATGGGGCTGCAGGCCAGTCTCCCATGACAATGAAAGACAAGGGAATGTGATCTTTTAAAGGGAATACCAATATCTGGATACTTTACACAATACTCTTAGTCTGGAACTTGTTCCTGGAGCAATGTGACTGCTTTTTTTCTGAACTATGTTTCCACTCACACCTGCTACAATACAACTCTTGTACCTAAAACACCCAGTGCAGAAACTCATCAAAATGTTGTCATGAAAGGAGTTCCAGCATGCCTTTCCTTTGCCTGATGGCTCAGAATCTCTCTCTCTCTCTCTCTCTCTCTCTGTGAGATTCATTCTAATCAAATTATGTTCTCTTTCTCTTTCTCTCAAATAAACTATTTCTAAAAACTATAGATGATGAAATTTCTTGACTGCTAGCACTCTGAAATGACTTGAATGCTACCCACATGTCCATTGTTCAAAATATTGCTATTAGCATTATAGATGTGATGAAGGTTTGGGGGGCTTTTATGTGTGCTCAGCATTCCTTAACTTCCTGCTGGTACTTCAGGATGAGTGTACACTTCACTATGTCGCTGTGGTAATCCATTGGACTAAACATGCACTTGTTGAAACACAATTTAGTGAGTGTGTTGTTAACTAATACAACTGATATCATAAGTTTTGTGATAGTATTTGTTATGGGTTTTTTTTTGTGATTCCATTTACCATTTCACAACAAAAGCTTAGCCAGTGACTGCTGATTAGCATGTCCGATCATGAAGGAGGCTCATTATTAGTAAATCAGATGGTATAAAATAGTTAATGAGGGGCTGGGGAGAGATACTTTGCTCTGTAAAATATGTGCCTCACAAGCATGAGTCAATCCCAGTATCTATGTTGGGTAAAGAGGTACCTGCCCGTAAGCTCTGTCCTGGGGAGGTGGAGACAGGAAGATCCCTGGGCTTGCTGGTCAGCCAGTCCAGCCTAATTGGTGACCTCCAGGCCAATGAAAGACCCTGTCTCAAAAACAGTAGTCAGTCTTCTTAGGCATCACACCTAACATTCACATGCACATGCAAACACGTACACCCACCCAAGTATAGAAAGATACAGGAATAAAAATATCCAATGGTTTAATATCTATTGTTTTGAGAACGAATTGATGGGCCTTGAATATAAAGCCTTTGTTCTGAGGTACAAAATCTGACTATTTATTTGTTTATTTAGTTATTTATTATTTTGTGGTGTTGGATCTTGTGCATGCCAGGCAAACACTCTACCACTAAGCTACACCCCCAAACTCTTGATGGTTAATTTTAGCTTACAACTACTGGGTACTGCCAATATTCCAGAAAGAATATTCTAAATATTTTACACAAATTAACTCATAATATGATCTCTTGTCCAGATAAAGAAACTGAGGTCGAGGAGGGCCATGGAGCTTGCACGAGATCACAAATGTTAACAAGATGCCAGCTGAGGTCTGAAGCACCAGTTGGACCCCAGAGTTCACAATACTGTGAGGGTGCTGCTTCTTGTAGGTTGATGCTCATTTTCAAAATGAGATACAAAACTCAGATCCACCCGATTCTGTAGATGAATGGCCCTAACATGAACCCCAAATCTCTAAGCAAATGAGTAAGTTCTATAGCATGTATTTGTTCAGCCATGTAAGAATATGATGTCAGTAATGTCCTTATAGAGATCAATGTTGGACTTCACCAGAGATTTAAAAGAAGCCACAGGTCACAGGCATGGTGTCAATACATTGGTAGTTCCACCTGCTCAAGAGACTGAAACAGGAGCATGGTTGGAGCCTAGGAGTTCAAGGCCAGCCTGGGCAAATATAATGAAACCTCATCTCAAAAAAAAATATCAGTAAACTAAATTTAATAAGCCACAAGTCAACTTTTCCATGTGATAGTACGTTTTCAACCTGGATGAAGTTAAAAACTCCCCTCAGTTCACCATTGGCAAAGGGCAATTAGGACTCATTATAACCCTAGCTCAACTTTGTAAGTCAGGACCAAAGCTTCTAAGTCCAGGTCGAACATCCTTAGTCCCACGTCTGAGCACTAATAGGTCCTACGTGGAAAATTCCACACTTGACCTTGCAGTCAAGCACACTGAAGATTTTGTACAAAATTGCCTTTAGGCTTTGTCTATAAGGTGTATAGGAAATAAATAATTTTTTTAGACTTCAGTCCTATCTTCAGTCCTATCCCTAAGATATCTTCCTATGTACATACAAATATTCTAAAGTAAATACACACACACACACATATATATATATATATATATATATATATATACATATATATATATATTGTAAACATTTTTTGATCCCAGGCATTTTAGATAATGGCTACTCAGCCTGTACATACAAAAACAAAACATATTTGGAAATATACTGTGTATCTTAAAAGCTATGATTAGAATAGGCAAAAAAATTTTTAAAAAGGATAGAAATACCACCAGCCTATATTTTCTTTCTGGGAAGAAAGCTATTTAATGCGTATGATTTTGAGCCAAATGGATGCAGGTTCAAATCTCCATTTTACTGTATACTAAAGGCATTTTTTTGGAAATGCTGTATAAGTGAGCCCCAGAATACTCACCTCTCCAATGAGGACACTTGCTGTATAACAGTGGTGAAAACTGACTTGCATTCTCCTTAGTATTTTGTAAAGAGTCAATACATGGCGACAATTAATAGAGGATATCCTCAACCAATAGCAGGTCCTTCTGGCTTTGAGAAGAGACCTGCTCCCAGCTGCGTTCTGTGACTATTGTGTCCCAGAAGGACTCAAATCTGATCCTTGAACAAAATTTCAAATTTCAACATACACACAAGCTGTGTTTACACGAGAAAAGACAAAACTGAAGAGATGCACAGACTCTCGAACACCACTTCACCTGACTCATCTTGAGCATAGCTATGTCTCATAATAAACCTCCTTTTTACAGACTTTTATAAGAATCCTAAGGATTAGTAATAGTCACTTTTAAGTTGAGAAGACAGAGTGCACAGACTGCAGTCATCTGCGTGAGCCAGGGGTGACGCCAGAACCAGGAACCACGGTGATAGTTGAGATTCTAGATGGGAATACAGGCTGCATACCCTCACACCCTTCCATCTCCCTTAAGATTGAAGGGAGTTTTTAGAGGTGAGAGAATTGAGAGTAATTTTTTTTAATGGGGAAAGGTGGTTTTTCATCCTATCCCTCAGGATGGCAAGCACAATACTTCAGAGATATGCAGGAGGCTATGGGGTGGTGAGGTCCCTGCCTTTGAAGCCAGCCAGCCAGCAAACACAAATGCATGCCATTTGAAATTTTAATTAGGGTGCCATGTGCTGGTGACATATGGCAACATGCTGACAGCTGGGCATCCAGGTTCAGGAACAGACCTGGGTTCTGAAGTCACAGTTGGCAGAGGCAAAGCTCTCCACTTGTGTGGTAGGTGCTAGCATGCCTGGAAAGGGTGCTGCCAACATCACCCACCACCCTGCACTCGGTCCTGCCACTTAGAGATTCCACCTGCAGACGCACAGCAAAAAAGACATGAAAATCATCCACCCCTCCCCCATCCCAGGCTCAAGGTCCAGCCTGGACCGTATTCAAAACAGCAAAGCCATTGATTTGGGGTGACCCTGGAACTCTCATCCTAACAGTTCTTAAAGGGAGCACTCTCTCTGTGGTTTGAGGAAGAACTCCTTACAGCTCCGAAGTCCGGGGGAATGCAGCTCTTTTTTTTTAAATATTTATTCAATTTCAAGCAGAGAGAGAGAGAGGGAGAGAGAGAGAGGGAGAGAGAAGGGGGGAGAGAGAGAGAGCACCTTGTGGGTCTGGCTTATGTGGGTCCTGGGGAATTGAACCGAGGGCTTTAGGCACTGGAGGCAAGTGCCTTAACCGCTGAGCCATCTCTCCAGCCCGAATGCAACTCTTACATGCAGCCAAATACGATTTAGAAGTCAGATGTACACCGATTAGAAAGAAGATGAATCGTGTTAGTGAGGTTGATTCAAGACTGAATCAAAACATTTTAAGACAACTTACTAAGCATTAAAGGTCACGTGTGCTAACTATTTTCTTCTCCCAGAATATTTTTTTTCTGTGATGAATTAATTAGTGGTCAGTCTGACCTTTGAAGCATACCAAGTTGCCTGAAAATGTCTCTAAATGGGTTAATGAATTGCCTTGTGGATTTCTGATCCTCTTCTTGTCCCTCCCCCATCCCCGCCCTGACTATTTACTGTGGGAAGTGGGAATGGTCTAAGACTGCTGTTTCCAGACAAGGCCAAGGCGCCCAGCAAGCAGAACAATGAAGTGTCTCAGCCTTGCCCGGCAATGCTAACAGGACATTCTACATAGGGACCCTTTTCTGCCCAAGACTCCTCGTGAGTATAAACCACTGCTGACAGGAGTGGAAAGAGCTGCGGTAGTCAGCAGGCCCCACTGCCCTCTCTCTCCATGCCTCTCTAGGAAGTCTGCATTTTTAATTAATCATCAAGCAATACAATATTTCTGGCATATTATGAATATGGGGTCCAAACATTGATCTCATCTTTGTATTCTAAATACTGTTATCAAATCAAACTGAACTTAAAGAGGAATCATCACTGAGGTAGAAATTCAAAATTCATCAATGAAATTAATAGGAAACATTTACTGCTTTCCCCTGTTCAATTAAACACAATCTCTCTCTCTCTCTCTCTCTCTCTCTCTCTCTCTCTCTCTCTCTCTCTCTCTCATCTTTCAAGTGGTAAACAGTATGTTGGAATTCTCTTTGCTTCTTGCTATCAATATTATTATGAGGATGCAGAGAAATAGAGGCACATCACAATATGTTTGACCTGAAATTAGTTTCTGGACAGAAACAAAACAAGCTGAAGATTAGCATCAGCCATTTCAGGCTTCAGACAACATCACCACATGCAGGTTAATACAGATACCAGAGTGTATGGACCCAGTTGTAAGCCCAGAAGCTAGTTAGTTTGTACAGTCAATATGCATCTACACACCACTACCCTCAAACAATAAAGCATGCTCATGATAATAAAAAAACATTGTATCTCCATATACGAGTATGAACTGAAAGAAAGCATCACTGACCAGTCACATTACCATCCAATCTTCTCTCCACTAAGAAATGTGCCCAAACGTAGCTATAAGCGCTAGACAAATGTTTTCTTAATTCTAGCTATAGTTCAAATTTATCTGAAGCTAGCTTTTAATCACTTAAAGTGAAGATTCCTTTACCTCAAATTAGGGCTCCACAGCCATCACATAGGACTTCGTAGATAACACAGAATATGACATCGAGAGGCACACAGTTTTTGTCATGCTAACGTACACTGTAAAATTCATAGATACCTTATTTAAGTGTGGACTATCGATTCCCAACTCTGGGATTTCAAAAGACTATAGCTATCATTTTCTCAGAAGATACCTGTACAAAAAATGTGTGTGTGTGCTATTTGCTCTTTAAACAACCTCAGCACCTGATGCCATAACTAGGTTAATAAAATCTGAAATTACATTTCTGGCATCAGGAATAAAATTGTAAAGAAGAAGCATTTAGAGGAGATGTTCCCAGATTCCCTGCTGTGGAACCCCCCTATTCACAGGAACCCTTCCTTCTTCCCTTCTCTTAAGCTCTATAAGAAAATCTTTCTAAAAAGAAATAAGGAGATGTTCTTGTGGTTCTAAAAATCCACTGCTAATTAAGTGTAAATTTTCATTATGTATTTCAAAGAATGAAAAAAAGGCTTCACCTTCGAATGATAGACTAAAACTATCATGAGATAAAAAATTCATAGATCTAATGCAAAATAAGTTTAGATACCAAGAAAACAATAAAATAAAACATCTTAACTTTAATATAAATAAACACAGAAAATAGGACAATGCATAGAGACTATTGGACACAGCAGGTCACCAGAATGGTGTAGTTCTTGGGAAATAATTACTGTCTAGACCTTGAAATGCAAAGGATTTAAGAAAAGTAAGGTTTAGGTAAAAGATTCAGAGTCTTTGAGTTACATTTCCCGTGCAAGTTACATCTGCTGGTCATTTACAGTGTTTATGAGAATGTAAGATAAGCTTGTGACCTCATCGCAGCAAAAATTAATCTATCAGTTAATCAGTTAAGAAAACTATTATTAAGACCTAAAGTTGATATAAGGGCAACAGGAATGTCTCAATTGCAAAAAAAAAAAAAAAAAAAAAAAAAAAAGTGGGCAAATGCCGGGGGC
>PVHP010017755.1:0-34046 GCA_004024765.1 Zapus hudsonius | reverse complement strand
GTGGTTAGGGGAACTCCTTTGCTATGTCCTTCACCGCAAACCTGGGCTGAGAAGTGTTTGGCTCCTTGGGCCATCATGAACCTAAGGAGATACTTTGTGACTTCCCTATTGATGCCTGAGCTGTCACGTGAGTACCTGAACTAAGACATAAGATGGCTCTTCAAAAGAAGTCCGATCCTAATGATGTCAAATCTGACTGCGCTCAGAATGCCATCTGTGCACACATCATCGGGTGCCCGCCTGCGCCTCACTGCAGACACAGTGCTGCTGTGCGGTTTCTTGCTCTGAAAACTGATGAGGCTGCCGAAAGTCCTCCAGTAAAGATTGCCGAACATTGTCAGCTTGACAGATATGGATCAAGTAAGCTTCTCTTAGAGAAAGTAAGTTGCTCAGTGAGTCAGGAAGCTGAACTTTAAAATATGCTCCCAGCAGTCCATGAATATGACTCTATGCCTGGCTGACACCTTAGCTTTCCACTTGGCCACTCTCAAAGATTAATGACCAGTGTTGCAGACAAGAAAGAAAAATTGTACTGATTGCGGATAAATTGACTGTACATTTCACGGTTTCTCTAAATAGCAGTTAAGGTTTTGTTTTTTTCCTCCCTCTTCATATAATGCAGGATTTTCATTCCTACCAATAAACGGGAGCATTATGGGAAATACAATGAGCTTTCTTAAGTGACACTAAGTAAGCCCTCTCCAAGCTTGTAGTTAAAAACACAAGCTCACCCACCTACAATGGAATGTATCTAACAATTGTGCTCTTGATATTTTATTTAGAAATAATTCTACATTGCAAATTTTAATATCTGATTGAGGAAAAATAAAATGCTTAAAAATTTTTAGGCATTTCTGAAGATTCAGCACAATCCTGAACAATCTACTGATTTACAAATGAAGTCTTTTACTCTCAAGAAATATATCAAGTTTTAAACTAAGTAGATTGTCTTTCTTTAATTTGACTTTTCATTGCCTGTTTGAGGAGACTAGCTCCCGTTCTTTTTGTTTTCTACCAGGTTTGGTGGTGAATGCCTCTAATCCCAGAATTTGGGAGGTTGATATTGGAGATTTGGGAGTCTGAGGACAACAGTCTGGGCTTCACAATGACTTTGAGGTTAGCTTGGGCTGCATAGTGATAACTTGTGTCAGAAAAATCATATTTCTTTATTTGAAAATATTACTACATTGTTCATCAAACATGTTTATTTTAATAAGACGCTGATAGCCATGTGGCTTGGCTAACAATGCAATTTCATTCTGCCTATGGGCATCTACAGTCATATACTGACCTAATGGTCTTTATGCAACAATACCAGATAATTTATTTTTTCATTATTCTCATTAATCTGCATACTTAGCTTTGGTTAGCCCTCTCCCTTCTCTCTCCATCTCCTTGCCTCCCATGTATTTTCACCCTCTGATGACAGGCGTTTCCTCTTTGACTTTCAGATCCACTGTCTCTCCTATCTTCCCACTCTCCCTCGTCATGACTCCTTTCTAGGTTCCTGGCATATACAACTCTCACAGCATAACACTCGTCAGTAAATCTGCATAAAACAGAGAACATGTGCTGTATGTCTTTCTGTACTTGTTACCTTACTTCACAGAATATTTTCCAGTTTCATCCATTTTCCAACAAATTTCACAATTTAATTTTTTTCTTATGATTCAATAGAATTCCATTTTAGATATGTAGCCCATTTTCATTATACATCCCTCAGTTGACGGACTTCTAGGCTGATTCCATTCCTTTGCTGGTGTGCAGAGTGCAACGAATAGACATTGGTAAATAAACATTTGCACAGTGAAGTGTAGGATCCTCTGCGTGTATACCCAGGAGTGACATAGTGGAATCATATGGTGGCTCTGTTAGCAGCTTGTTGAAAACCTTCCCAGTGATGTAAATACTGGCTGCACCAGTTTACACTCCTACAGACAGTGAGTAAAGGTCCCTTTATCTCCATCCTTGTCAGCATTTGCTGTTATTTCAATGAAGGATAAAAGTAAGATTACACTTAGTATACTTTGTTAGAAGAAATAAATGATAACTAACATAATCTCAAAACAAGCCATTTTGACAAAGGTGAGATGTAATCTCTAAGAAGTTTAAATTTTGATTTCCTTGATAGATAAGGGTGTTAAAAACTTTTTGAAAATATTTGTGATTCATATTTCTTCTCTGGAGAACCCTCTATTTAGTAATCTAGTCAATTATTATTATTATTATTATTATTATTATTATTATTATTATTATTGATTGGTATGTTTTAGTGCCTGTTTAGTTTATAAGATTTTTTTTTAATATTCCAGGTATTAATCCTCTGAGAGATGACAAGTTGGCATAGATCACTCCCTTATCTGTAGGTTGCCTCTTCAGTTAGCTATCTCTTTTAATGTACAGAAACTTTCAAATTTCTGACTCTGTTTCAAGCGAATGAATCTCACACTGTGGAAGTTCACAGGACTGAAATGGTAGTTCTATCCTTGACGAGGAAATAGAGATTTAAGTTAGCTCCTTACTTAGCTTTGAGTTAGCTTTCCTTAAGAAGGTTACTGTCACCAAGGTTGAATAAAGCATGTAGTACGATTGATTTACTTAAAAAGAACTGCTGTGGTAACAGGTGTAATCAGTCTGTTTTTCTCACTTATCTTTTATCCCCACAGTTCTAAGTAGCCTAGGAATTAGATCCCATTTAAAAGCATCTTTTTCATGCTCTGAATTAAAGAATATGACTTCATATTTCTATTTCCTGTGGGGATTACATTGAAAGAGAGAATCATTTGTTTACAACTTGTCAATAACTGTTGTCCCTAGCTGGGACTACTGACTGGCAACTAGTGAGCAGCCTCATTCTGTTCTGTCTCTCTTCCTATAGGATTTGCTTCTAGGAGACAGTAGAGGTAGCCTCCGTGTTTACCTGGCATGGCTCTAGCAGCAGGATCCTATGAATGTCCTTGTCAGTTCTGGTAAAGGAAGCATCAGCCTTGCTTTCTCAGGAAAATTGCTTGGGGGAACCTCAGGACCCTCTGTATCCACTCAGTGTTAAATGATATCATCGACTTCTTCCAGTTTCTAGCTGCTTTATGGTTTCCCTCATATTTTCAGTTCTCTTGGCTGGGATCTAATCATTGTGTTTATTCTTCTTAGTTTCTACTTACCCAGCCTCTGCACTGCCATTTCAAAATGAAGAAATTGCATAGAAATCTATCATCTTGTATTCTGAGCATTAGTTTAAGGATTTTTAATATTATTTCATATTTAGACATTTCAACTGAAGACAGGACTGTTTTTCCATACAGACCATGGATTTCTTTTTATTTGACTTTTGGTTTGGGACAATTATGTAAAGTTAGAAGCTCAGGATACACTCATCAGAAGGAATCCCTTAGCTTCACAGAATCAATTCCTTTTGTGAATTGATACCCAGCTAGAACTCCTAACCAAAGAGGAACAGTTGTGGTTTATAATGTGCAACTATAGGAGGAGGTAGAGAAACTGTAGTAGGTGCTACCATGGATTGACTGTTGATATTCAATTTACTTTTAATTTTTCTTTATTAGTGAGGGAAGAGAGAGAGACAGAGGGGGGAGAGAGAAAATATAAATGAGCAAGCCATGGCCTCTCTAGCCACTGTAAACTCCAGATAGCATGCATCTCTTTTTGCATCTGGCTTTATTTACATGGGTACCAGGGAATCAAACCCTGGTCACCTAGGTCTTTAGACTTTGCAGAACCTCTAAGCTGACTCTCTAGCCATCAATATTCAATTTGAAATAGAGCACAAGTAGAGGAGAAGAATTAGTAAGTTATGAGGAGGGTTCGCTGTCAGACTTGATGCTAATTTTATTATATTTGACCCTTTTTTTTGCATTAGGAGCAATAAGTGAAAAAGAAAGGAAACTGAAAACATCAGCCCAAATGGTTGTGGCACCTCTTCCTCCTCCTCTTCTGGGCCAACACCTTCAGATAAGGCAGAGGCTGTCTCAGACCATTATCACTCCCATCATGTGGCTTTCTGCACTGCTTAAAGTATGAGGAATAAGATGAAAAAGGACATGGAGAAGCTTTTATTTTACTCTGATTTCTCATCTGAAGCCTTCATTTATGACTGCTGTGACTAGTACCATTCCTCTTCTATAATGACTGCAAACAATCAGTCATTATAAATTATATGACAGCTTAAACTAGTTGCCATCTACTGGATTACTCGTGACCATGACACCAAATATACAGTACATATAAAGTCCAAATGGGCCAATACCTCGTGACCCATGGCTTTGTAGTGTTCAATGTCTAACTATAGTAGGGATTTAGCCAACTGAAAATCATTTGTAGTGCATCATATTTGGCTTCATGCGTAAGAAATGCTTGCTGAATTTATCTCGTACTCTTAGGAGTCCAACTCAAGTAGGCAGATTACTCAGCTTTTAAACAGGAGGAGAACATCTTAATTTTTATTGGTGTTGCTAATACTGTTAACAGCTGTGCTGACGATAGCGTTTATGAGAATAAATGCTTTCTGACAGAAATTTCCCTGTTAGCACACTCCCGAGAAACTCTCCCTCTGATCAAATGAAGCCAAATTTCTCTCCTGCTTGATATAATATCTCCTCTGCAGCCTTATTTAGATGCCTGGATCTCTCCAGGAAGTCTGCTGTCTCACCATTAAGTATCTTGTTCAAGCAATCTTGGTGAAAACTTCATGAATTGGGGACTTAACACTTAAGTTGTTCCTAATGTATATAAAACATGTAGCCCATAGAAAAATGAGGGTTTCCTTTCTGTCAGTAGAGTGACAATGTAACCTTTGCCTCTGCTACCATTTTTCATATGTTCCTGAGGAAGAACACTGGGCAGGTATTTTTTTCTTACCACTGCCTTCTGTTGCTATTTGGGATTGCCATGACATTATAACATGCCAAATTATCCATCACTGGAAATCATAGACAGGTACATTTTATTGCAGCAGGCATCAAAAAGGAAAAAAAATCCTCATCTATTATTTCTTGAATTCTGGTAAATACAAACAACCTCTTATTGATTCTGCTGGACCTGTGTCTTCAGCTGCCCTTGACTTTTTGGTTTTCCTTTGTTTCTTTTTGGAAGTTGGTATATTATTTCTTTAAGTCTTGTTCATGAATCATTTTTTCGAGCCTATTAAGAAAAGTCATGTCAACCTCTATGTTTATGCATTAGGGAAAAAGGATTTCACAATAAATTTTTCTTACTCCAAAATCAATTCATCAAACTTACAGGTTTAAGTCCATAAATAAAAATAACCCACAAGTGAACAGCCATAACCTTCTTTGAATGACCTGGAAACAGCAATAAAGGACTTTATTTAATTAGCTGATCAAATGCAAATATATTAACTAATAGAATTGAAAAAAAATGAAAAATCAACACATTATGAAAAGGAATTAAGTTAGAGGTAGAACATTGTAGAAAGACCCCTAATGAAAGATCATTAAAGTAAATGAATGCCATGTGTTTGAGGGTTACCATTGGGACTTGCCATATAATCATAAGTCACAGACTCCTGGCACTCTTATCATGCCCTGATTTTGAGTAAAGTACTTTTGTAAGTGGAATCAATTTTTTAAAGCAGAGAAACCTCATTACAGCAATGGATACTATTGAAAAATGTTGCATATGAAATAGGGCTGTGAGACTTAGCTGAGGAAGAAGTGGTGAGGCATCATTAGAAAATAGGGCATGTTAAGCTTTCTGAACCCATGGGCCCTAAGCACAACTAGTATATTTAATATTAAAATAAATCTACAAAATTATACTTATCATTATATGAATGCATATAAAATAGGCTTGAATCTCAGGTGCTTTAACATTCAAGTATCAATTTTCAAGGAGATATACTGTCTATTGCATGCTTTAAGAATACCTCTGGATGTACCAGTTCTTAAAAGAGAGCAACCACAATATGTCCTGCTCATCCAAGTTGCCTTGGAAGTATTTATTCGAATGCCGGTAGGTTTGTTAGAGTTAAATAAAAATAAAAAATCTCAAGGCAAGAGGGAGCTAATTGTTAGTAAAAAAAGTAAAAAAGTAAATCCAGAATAGTATTTTGGTATGCGCCTCCCCCACCTCACCCTGCTCCTATAACCTTGCCTTTGTTTCCCTGTAATCTTGCATCTGTGGTTAAACACAGTAAATACTGAGAATGGCCTGGCCTATGGGTTCTATAGATATGGAAGGAATGTGCAGATGCTCTGGTTAATGGAAAAGCCTGTAAAATTCCCCAAATTATAGTGTGCATCTTTAGAACTATATAAGCTCTGCTCAAACTTGGCTCTGGGCTCATTGCCTTTGTCTTGCTATGGATACGCATTGAGCCCTGGGCATGCCTGGTTATTTTTAATAAAACCCTTTGCGTGTTGCATAGGAGATTTGGTCAGAGTCTTCTTTTGAGTCGGGGGTCCGGGGTCCTAACAGGTTAATGCTGTTCTTGCTGCTCTGGCCCTTGGTAAGGGAATCTTCTTTTTAAAAACTAATCAGAGTGCTGAGGAAAAGTGACTGCTGCATGCTCAGTGCTAAAGGAGATGTCCCACTCAGGCCCTCCAGGGCTCAGGGGACATTGCAGAAGAGAAAAGATGACGAGGACTGCTTTGGAATTCGGTCTTTTGAACATGAAGTGGTTGTGACATTTATGACCTCACAGCAGCCATTGTTACCTGCACAATACTGTGTCTATTCACATGTCATGGATGATGACCAAAGGGGGAAAAGACATCAAAATAAAACAGGAAATAGTTGAACAGAAGAAGGGGTTTGGTGGGAGAATAGGGGGTTCAAAAACAAGGTAATGAGAGGGGGTTGTGATCAAAATATAATAGGTTCATGTGTTGAAATTTTCAAAAGAAAATTTTTTTAAATAAAGCAATAATGGACTAATTAATGTGAGATAAGAAATGTTAGTTTATTACATATTCTGTCCTGTGTTATAGAACATCAATTACATTATTAGACTCAATCACAATTGCTGGCTGTATAATCTATTATTAGTATTGCAGCACAATAATACTGCTTTTAATAGCTTACAAAGTAATGATCATTTTAATAGGAGTGCTGTCTTTTCAAACCTGGGTTGCAGCATGATTTTATTAGAACATAACCATTGCTGTTTGTAAATGTGATTTTACTTTTTATTAGTCCCTTCAAGTGGTTCAAGGTGTCCAGGCATCTCTGGAAAGTTTTCTACAACATAGCCTAAAGCCTTTTAATTTTAAGTATTCAAAGACTTAAACTCTGATGACAAAATACTCAGAACTTTGTGAAAATTATTTAAAATAAAATTATTTAAAATAAT
The DNA here is from genome assembly GCA_004024765.1 of Zapus hudsonius. Lineage (NCBI taxonomy): Eukaryota > Metazoa > Chordata > Mammalia > Rodentia > Dipodidae > Zapus > Zapus hudsonius. Next base: position 26,719 of record PVHP010017755.1, on the reverse strand, counting down.
TTCCTGCACTTCCCTAGCACTTAATGATTGTGGATATGAAAGTACTATGTCATTAATGAAAGTTAACAAATCAAAGGATTTATAGGGGAGAGGAGAAATAAACTGAGAACAGGATCTCAGTCCGATGAATCATTGGTTAAAAAAGAAAACTTCCTAAAATAAAGTGGTTTCTATTTCCATCAGACTTTCCATTGAAAATCAGATTTTGTTTCTCTCATTAATTTTTTTTTGAGATGCACAAAAGAGTCCCAGTGCGAATAAATGTGTGAAGGAACAGAAAGAAGGAAGAGCGAAGTCAGTGTGGCTGTAACTGTAAGTCAAGCCCATTGGCTGGGCCTCCAGCACGCCTTGACCTTACCTGGCTCTCCCTCCTCTGCTCATCCCTTCTCCTGCATCACAGCTATTAACTAATTACTATTGCTCTCCCTTCATCTCAGCAGTCACCACAAACCTATTCTTGTCAACTCCTGTGACCTCAGAAGTTGTCCTGCTTTGCATTCTTTCCCCATTACCTCAAATTCATCTTTCATATTATCTCCAAATGCAACCACATACCATTGTTCCTCTCCTGGAATGATGTATTCCACTTCTCCTACCCAGAGTTGAACTCCGCTTCCTTCCTGTTTGAATTCAGGATGGTCTTGGGACTCCCTTTGGTAGGAAACAGAAGTGACATTGAAGAATTCATAACTTAGATCTGAAACATACAGATATTTCTAGGTGGGAATCTCTTGATATGTGGCATAATATTTCACCCCTCCATATTAACAGGGAGAGAGAGAACAGGCTCCTAGGTAGTGTCCTCAGAAACGTAAGAACACATCTTTTTGTTTCAGTGAGATGTGGCCCCGTGTCTAGATCATTTTTTTTTTTTGAGTGGGAAAGATGCGGGAGAATATGTTCCAGTTTAGGAAAAATGGGAAGTGACTAAGAGACATATTAGAATGGGCTAAATTATGACCGCGTCTTCAAATTTCTGTTTTCAGAAGTTTAAATCATAAATACTGGAATGCTTATCCATATTTATCACCTATAGACTTGCTATCAACTGTTTCTCAGGCCTCAGGCTCTTGACTCAGTGCCAATATAATTTGTAAATCTGCCAAAGTACAGATGTCTTAGAAACTTGAATTCACGACTTGAATTATTTGTTGTAATTTTGTAGGAGAGATTATTTTTGCTAGAGTAGGTATATCTTCGGTTTTTTATATAGTATCTGGGCTTGTACATACTATTATCATATCTATGTGTTTGGACAAAAAATATATTTCAAGCATTACTTTAATCTTTGACAGAGAGAAATAATACAATCCATACTAGTATCCTTTAAATCTACTTAAGTATCACCCAAGTATAGGACATTTTACAGTAGGTTATTCAATCCCATTTGACAGAATTAGATATTTTCACCATCAATTATATAGCTTTCCAAACATGAGAGGTACATGATGAGTTGGAGGGAATGAGACATGGTTAATGTTATTTGTGTCTCAGATTTTTTTTAAAGGTACATGGGACATTTTTCTTAAGATCCTTTTAGAGCCTGGGAGTTCCAGAAGTTAAATTTCTCTAACATTTAGAACCTATTCAATTGGAGATAATTAATAAATGGTTAATTTCTCCTCATCTTTCTTTGAACCCCAGAGTTGTTTCTGCATCAGTTGTGACCAGCAAGAAGCAGTGTGAGGCTTGAAGTCAGTAGACAAGTCCAGTTGTCACACAGTGTTATAATGACAGCTATAATGACAACTTCAGCAGTATCTTCTCCCTCTCTTCTTCAAAACACACATTATTTCCTGTCTCCATTTCATGATTGGTTTCTCAACATATATTTCTCACTTTTCTTCAAACCAATTACCTCAAAGTCTTACTAACCCAAGTTCTATATAATATATCCATATTGAGGATCTATTATTTGTAGGAAAAAATATTGAACCCTTTTCATCTACATTGTACATGATTTCAGGATGGAATATATTTTATTTGCAAAAACAGATATAGATGTATAGAGACATGTTAAATATAATAGCTTTTACATCAATACATATTATCAACTTATATGAATGTGGTACAGTGGTTAACAGTTAGCAAACAAGTATTGATCTTACTGTCAGAGGCCATACTTTATAAATATCTCCTTAGTTTTATTTTTTTAATCAGAGCTCCTTTGTGTAGCTCACTGATTCTCCCCACCCTACCATATTGACTTAATCATCAAATGTCCTCAGGCTACTCTTGATTATGCTAGTTTCTCAGATTTTCCTTGTTTTTGGTGGCCATGACAGTTTTTAATGATTACTGGCCTGATCTTTTGTACAATGTCCTTTATTCTGGAACTTCATGGATGTTTTTTTTTTTTTCCTCATGATTATCAGGTGGGTAAAATCCACAGAATAAAGGACCATTGAATCATGTCCTCTCAAGGATACACAAAATCTGTGTGACTTCCCCCTTGACACTGACACTGAGCACCTCATGAGGTAGTATTTTTCCTTCTTCTGCACTGTAAAGCTGTTCCTTTCTTGACTCCCAGTCTGTACTTATTGGGAGGGAATCACTGTAAGTAGTGCACACGTAAGGAGTAGACATAAGTTCATACATATTTTGGAATTGCTTGACACAGGAATTTGTCTGCCATCAAACATTTGTTTATTTATAAATCTTCTGTTTAACCCACTGTGGGCTTATGGTATTTATGTTATTGGATAATAAGCCCAAACCATATTATTCCTTGTTGGGACCCAGCCTGGCTGAATATCTGTGAGCTAAGTTTTAGAATATAATGTACAGCTGGATGAGGTGACTTACACCTTATGGTCTGAGCCCTAGCATGGTAACTCATGCCTTTTGATCCTAGTACACCTGTGCCCCCAGGAGGCAGGGGGGGGGGATGGTTGACAGCCCTAATCCTGTTTGTAAGTGCTAATAAACCTTGTTCCTATTTGCTGAGCCCCCCCTGTAAAAGAGATAAGGCTAAACAATGCAACCTTGGATTGTATAGAAGGTTGGATACTGGAATAAAGTTTCGAGATTTGCTTTGACCTATCTCCCAGCTGCGTGTGATTGTCCAGCTGCCCACATTCACCTTTCCCAGATGGAGCCAGTCTCCTGCTGGCCAGAGAGACAGGTTTGCTCTCAGGGGGCCAGGGGGCAGTGACTCTCCTTACCCAAAAATTCCCTGGTTCAAGTCACTCTAGGTTTGGTATTAGAAAGAAGCTGGTTCACTTGGCTTCTATTATTCCCTTTGCACAAATCCTAGTCACTGTGGGGATATTTTTCAATCTTTTTTATATTTAATAATATTTGTAACTATACTGCTCCAGGCTTATCTTGAATATTTTTACCAATCCTAGATCCTAGAACAACCAGCTATATTCGTAAAGGATCCATGATTCCTGTTCTCCCTCCCTCCCTTGCTTCCTTTCTTCCTTCCTTCCTCTCTTTTTTCTTTCTTTCTTTCTTTCTTTCTTTTTTCTTTCTTTGTTTCTTTGTTTCTTCTTTCTTCTTCCCTTCCTTCCTCCCTTCATTCCTTCCTTTCTTCCTTCTTCTTGCTTCCTGCTTCCTTCCTTTCTTTCCTTTATACTTTCTTTCCTTTTCTTTTCCTTTCTTCCTCTCTCCATTCTTCCTTCATTTTCATTTCTTTTGTTGAGATCTGAAGTGTGAACTTTCTATTGCACATAATTTACCATGTTTTTTTGCTTAGTGATTCAGAGATTTTCATAATTATGGAAATGTATTTAATTCATATTAAGGATATCTAACTGTCCTCCCTGAGGATCACCTGCTTTTCAAGAAATACAACTGAGAGTGCCCTGTTTGCTTTCGTGTGCTCAAATGGAAGGAAATTGCCTAGTGAGTATCAGTTCATTTCTCCAGACCAGTCTCCTCTGTATTTCCTGGCATCTGTGTAAGCCTCCTTATTCTGTAGCCAGATTTTCTCTCTCTTTGAACTTGAGTCATCTTAGAGCCTTTTTAAAATCTTGCATACTCAAATTTTAGATTAACTATATTCATTCTAAAATACTTAGCATATCTTTTCCCAACACTAACCACTTCACACACCTGGTTTAGAGCAGCAAGCCTCTTACTTGCATAAAATGAGGGTTTATGTCCATGAAATGACAATCTCCTGGAAATTATTGCATGTAAAAGTCAAAAAATAATTATGGATAAAAGTTTGAAATTTGGGAGGAATTGATGGAAATGCCAAAACCTAATGTAAATTTTACATAAAGCTCATAAAATTTTACACTCTCCAATTTATAATGAGGTTTAAGAAAAATTCTTCCCTGAAATTAATTGGATAGCAGCCTTGAAAAGACATGAAATCATCCCTTATGTGCGGGTCTGTCTGTACAAATTCCACAGAACATATACAGCATTATTTCCTCGTAAAACACAATGTAATGAAAGTTTATAGGTTTGAAGAACTAAACCAAAGCACTTGACAAAGTTCACTATCCTATCATATTAAAATACTATCAATTAATTAGGTAGAAAAGGAGTTAATCTCAAAATTATAAGCCTATTTATGATGGGCCAATGGCTAAGATTATCTTTAATGGTGATGAAAGGCCCAAATCTCCACCTTTATCAATTCTATCCTATTCCAAATTGAAATTTTTTTCTTACAATTACTTATTTATTTTATTTTATTTCGTAGTAGACTTCCTATGTTATCTACATTTCTTTATTGAAAATAATATAGATTTGATTCGTAAACTTTCCCAGAAACTTTAAAGTGAGAAGGAATTCCACAGGATAGAGAATCCCCACGAGCCTTTCAGGAGGAATTCTTCCTCCCACCCCCCATTCCTTGATATACTGTCTCCAGTTTCAGTTCCAGGGAGCACGCTATGTTTGATTGGTCTCACTCAGGTTTGTTGCCCTGAGAACTGGCAAAACCAGAAAACACACAGTTAACTCATGTTCTCTTGTGAATGAGAAAGACCTATTTCCCATATAGTTAGATGCTATTTCTCACATATTTGAATATATTTAAATATTAGTCATATAGATTAATAATAGCCAATTATGTCTGATTACAAATATAAAAAGTTCAGATACATGTCTACAACTGGGTACACGTAGAATTATCAGACCTCTGAGAGGATGAGCAGTCTTGTGAGAGAATCCAACAAGAATGTCCAAAGGAAATGAAAGAAAACAACAGTTAGTGAGGCAAACCTTAGATAAATAGACAATATTTTAGTTCTTTTTTTCAGGGTAACGAAAGGGTTAACTCACAAGCGTGCATTGTCCATCTTCTGCAATATCCAAGTGTATGTCTGCAGAGCTGGCTTGAAACTGAATTCTGGGAGATCAGAGGAAAAGCTCTAGCAATCCCTGCCTCTTAAGTGTTTCTTTGTATAGCTGGGGTCCCATCAGAGAGACTATATATACTGTGTGACTCATAGTGATTTGAGCCATAGTGTATCAGTTTGGATTCTTAGGCGTGAGAGCCTGAGTAGCCAAGACTAGTCTCATGGACCCTACATGCCAAAAAGTCTTGACAATTAAAGCCCTGGTATCAAGGCGCAGGCAAATTTTCCCTTGTTGGGAAAACTGCATGCTGGCTCTCTGACTCCCGCGGGAGGAACCTGCCTATGCATGGCACCACTTTGCGTATTTTAATCTGACGCTCTTGTTTTAGTAAAGTGTGACCAGGAACATAAAAACTAAACCTTATTTTTAATAAATTTTCAAAACCTGAGGGTGGTCTTGGGGAACTTTGTAGACCAAGATTTCATAAGATTTTCATAAGATCCCTAGTTTAAAAGTTAAGCTATTCTCTCTAGTCCTCAAACTTTTTTTTTGAAAGATTACCATTGTATTGTGTTCCATGCTGTAATGTTCTACTTTTATTTAAGGGTAAATGTAGACAGAAATTATGATGGCTCACTAACACTTGACTTATTACTTTCAAAAATATTATGCAATAACGTAAGAAGTAAGTTAAAAAAGAAACGACATAGAAATTGACATTGTTCATAAAAACCTAAGCAATGATATTATACATCCTATAATTTCTTCTGAGAATGCAGTTTATTTCACACGGTTTTTGCATAAATGTTTTTTTATTAACACTCTTGTTTACTACTTCCTGTCTGTGCCCCTTATTGCTTTGAATTGAGATGCCAAGATGGGAGATCCAGTGACAAAACAAACCTGAGAAACTCCTGCTGCCCTGGGAAATTTGTTCAGCGCCGAGTTCTCTTGCTGTTCAGAATCTTAAATGTTCCACTCAGGCAGCCTTCCCTGTCGCCTATCTGATGGCACGCCACATCTGTGCAAATGCCAGACTGCTAAGAATTTATGTGTTACTATTTAAGGAATCTAAGTTTGGCAACTTCACACTGTTCATTTGCCCAAACAATCATATGCTAATTAACCTGCTTGACCTAAATTATGCAGATCTTGAGGACTATCAGCCACCCAATTGCTCAATAGGCTGAGCCTTCCTGACCCTCCGCTTTCGCATAGAAGGAGCTTTACATCATGAAACAAACAGCAACTGGGATATTCCATTTCTTCATCTGAAAGGGAATTCATTATCTTCTCTTTAGGGAAGCACAGTTACATTTCATTGGGTTTGTGATGATTATACCCATATCTCACAATTAATGTACTTTGACCAGCAGAAAACCTTTACTATTTGTTTGTATTTTGAAGTTGGCTGAATGATGGATAAAGAAGTATATAATCCTCACATTCATTATTGCTTACAATTAAAACTTAAAATTCAAGTTCGGCAAGAATATTCTGAATATGCCAAGAAGTTATTCACCAAAAATTATGGTATTTTATTAGGAAAAGTTCTCTTAAGATTCCCCAAATGGATTCTTGACCCATAAGAAAGTAATGAAAAGTTTTTGGATATTTTAAACATTATGAAGAATAAGTGAGTTTAAAAGAAGTATATAGTATTGGCTCATTTGTCTAAGGGTAGAATATATATATATATATATTATATATATATATATATATATATATATATATATATATCCTTTTAAAATAATTTCTTTCTTTGGGCCTATGTTTCAGGGGCCTTACTCATTATGTAATATGGTTAATGTATTTCTATCAACCTTTTATGATCAATAATATTTCACTTTGCTGCTTTAGCAGAACCCAAATACATGCAACTCTCTGGTAGCCAGAAATAAACCAAAACAGCAGCAACTCTGAAGAGAATGATGAAACTTTCCAGACCTAGAATGTTTAAGCTTTCTAGCACAGTTCCCCATAATGCTAATGTTGCTTAGAGCCTAAAGAATAAAATCCCGGGCTGGAGACATGGCTCAGCCTAAGGCCTTGGGTTCAATTCCCTAGGACCCACATAAGCCAGAACCACAAGGCAGTGGCCCTGGTGTTCTCTCAATCTCTCTCTCTCTCTCTCTCTCTCTCTCTCTCTCTCTCTCTCTCTCTCTCTCCTAAAAATTAATAAATAAAATATTTTTAAAAAAGAAAGACAATGAGGAAAATGAGTTTCTAAAAGTATTTAATATTGTGCATATTATGATAGAAGTAACCAAAGCCAGCAGGTGCACAGTGATGTAAGATATACTTTGAAAACTCTACAGGGCATAGAGATCCCCAGGGTTCCTCCTAAAATATTCATTCTGATCCAGTAGTTCTATGATAGAGTTTTCCACTGGATAGCTATTTTACTTTTTTTGATTTTTTTTGGGGGGGGGCCGGCTCTTGTTTCATAATTCAAACTTTCCTCCAATGAACACTTCCTCTTTCTGTGACAGCCTTCCCAAGAGCTGGGAGGACAGGTGTGCTTGACCTAGCCAGCCATGCATCCCTAAGGAGCTGGCAGGGATGATTTACAAACCACACTTGAATCAGCAAGGCTAGAAACTCACATGGAAGGCTCATTTCCTTGTATTTGTAGTGCAAACCCAAAGCTAAATCTCCTTTAAGAAGCTGTGCTAAGAGGGAAGGAAGATTATAGGAATTCATTTCCTTAAAATAAGAACAATAAGTAAGTTTGATAAGAGAATATGGGGCTGGGTAAACTGTGCTAAGAACCTCACAGAGATCAGGAAACATCTCCCATTAGGGAACCTTGTACATGAGAAAATGGACTACAGAGAAGTGCTATTTACATGTCTTGCAACAGAATAACCAGGTAAATGTGTGTCTAAAACACACTTTAAAGGACCTGTTTGCCTTTTTTAAAGGCAGTGTATGAACAGTAAATATCTTTTAAGTTCTGTCCTGTCTCCCCATATGTGCTTTCTCATCCAGAAACTGCTGTTCACAGTATACATATTCAGCTTTCTGGCTTACATATAAGCAGGAAAAGATGCGTCCTTAATGCTTCCTCATAGAGCACATGTTGTGTTTACACTTCTAGATATATTTTCTTAAATATACAGCACAGCTTGCAATCTTCCTTTATCAGTGTATGAGATGGGTGTTTTTCCTTAGACATTTATTTGAGAGAAAGGGAGGTAGCATGGGCATCCTTTCTGCCACTGCAAGCACGCTGAAGTTACATGCACCACTTCGTGTGTCTGGCTTTATATGGAGGCTGGGGAACAGAACCTATAGAACCTGAGCTGTCAAGCTTTCTAAGCAACTGCTTATCTCACCAAGCCATCTCTCCAGCCTGAGATGAGTGATTGTATTTTTATTTTATTTTATTTTATTTTGCAGTGACATAGTACAAAGGCTTACTTCAATCTCCTATCGATAGATTTTTTTTTTTGGTATTTTCTTCTGTAATTATAACAACAACACACATGAGATGCTTCATACATGTGAAAATATATTGAAGTAAAACTTCATAGATGAGACTGTTGGATCAAAAGTCATATTCATTTAGGCATTTGATAACTATTGTCAAATACTGCCTCTTATAAAGGCAGGTGGCTGTGCAAATGTTAAAATATTTCCCTAGAACATTACTGACATTGAATGTTACAATTTTTATTAAACTCATAGATGACTATAAGTATTTCTGTGTTGTATTGATTATTTCCCTAATGCTAGCTAGGGCAATCTAGATCTTCTGCACTGGTTTTTATAAAATTGCAAATTGAATTTATTTATATATTATTGTGACGGTGAGATGTCTGTAGGGACCACCCCTCCCCTTCCAGCCCCTCCCCTTGAATGGGAGGTGTTTAGTTAGAGCTACAACCTAGGTGCTAAAACTGATTGGTCAAATATAAACCAATCAGCTGTCTCTCTGAATCACCTGGGGAGGACTTAAAACTAGCTTCCCTAGAGGAAGTAGGCCCCCTCTTCCCCCACATGGCAATGGAGTAGGACTGCTGACCCAGGCCTCAGTGAGGTAAGGCCTGTACCCCTACCCCAGCTGATGGCTGGGGTAGGGGGGCAGGCTCCAGACCTTTTCTCTCATGAACCTCTCTTTCTCATAAAGGGAGGTTTCTGTTATCTCTTCTTGGGCTGTTTAACTAAATAATATAAGCTCCGTGAACTCTCTGACACGTATTTTCCCCACATTGGTGGCAGGAAAACTCTATAACTTCCCACATGATAACTGGGAGATTTCCCCATCCAACTCCCCTTTTCCTAATCTACTAAATTAGAATAAATGTGTAATTAAAATTTAATTCTGTCCCTGTGTACAATTCTTTGGCATTAGAGGATAAGAACTCAGAGTAGGAGGAGGGGGAAGGGAGGATTCCAAAACTCTCTCACTCTCCCCGTGTTGCTTACAAATATTATCATCAACCCGTACTATTTATATAATTATTATTTACTTAAGTTTGCTTCTGTGTGTGGGATATGATGTGATGTGATGTGTGTGTGTGTGTGTGTGTGTGTGTGTGTGTGTGTGTGTGTGTGTGTGTGTGCGCTAGGAGGGTGTGCTCACCTGCTGTGGGGTTCTCCTTCGTGCAGTGGTCTCAGCTGATTGTTGGGTTTCCCACAGTTCTTATTAGACCCCGAGTTTCTTATTGACCCTAGAGATTGCTGTTTATTTGGGAGCCTCAGCAATTCATGGGTCCCTAATGCTCCCAGGACAGGGGTTTTGGATGTGAATGGTCATGCTTGGGCTTCCTTCTGTGGGTCCTGGGGATGAAACTTGAGCAGGCTTTCAGGTCTCCTCAAGCCCTCCTGCTTGCAAATGTGCTCTTAGTGACTAAATCATCCCTCTAGCCTAGGTTTAGTTCTTGATTTAAAAAAAAAAAAAAAAACTTTTCCATTTGTTTATATAGAGCTAAGAAAAGTTCACTGTCATGTAATTGAGTTGTAAAATCATTTTAAAATAGAAAATATGTGTGTTATGCCTCATATCATCCACATACTTCCAGTTCTCTGTAAAAAAAAAAAAAAAAAAAAAAAAAAAAAAAAAAAAAAAAAAAAAAAAAAAAAAAAAAAAAAAAAAAAAGGAAAACCAGAACAGAGTCTCAGGGTTCTAAGGAGCTTGCTATTTAGTGGTGGGGCACAAACAAGGGAGGAAATACAATGTGTAAAAGGTTGAAATTCACCAGTGATATGGACAAACCAAATAGAGGCATGGGAATACAGAAGGCAGGCATGCATGTATGTGATTTTCATTTACTGATCTGTCATCTAGCTGTCATCTATCAGTTTCTCTCATCTGTCTCTGTTATCGATCTATCTATAAATCTGTCTTCTCTCTGTCTATCTCTTATCGAATCTGCCTGTCTACCCTTTACTTATCTGTCTAATGTTCTGACCATGATGCACTAGTCAAGAATCTGGCCTGCTTTTCCCGTTCATAGGCTCCTTTTTTGTCATTTGAGACATATTTGTTCAGTACCTGCTACATGTCCAAACTTTCCTACTTGATAAAGATTAATTGGCTTTACGAAGCTTGGGTTTCTATGATGGAAGGTGTCATAGTGCCACACATCTCTGGGATGAATCTCCAATACCAGGCACAATTTTCGTGAGGAAATATTTATTGAAACTAACAGACCCAGGGGAAGTTAAGGAAAAAAGGCTGGCCCTCTTTCACAGATACAAACAGAGAGAGAGAGAACCCACCACCAGCACCTCAAGCAAGCACAGCACACTCCAAACTAGCAAAAAAGTGGAACTCCATGCTTGAGCTCAGACTGCTTTTTGCATATTTATAGCTCAAATTCCAGACCCACCCCAGAAACACCTCAGAGCTGAACCTTAGGATCTGGCCAAGGTGACACACCTCCTTCAGCCAGAATTGGCTGGAGAAAATTTACAATTATAATAAACTTTTGAATCTATTGGGGGACATTATTCAAACTACCATAGAAGGGGAACAATAAAAAAAGGTAAAAGAAGAAGGCATCATAAGCAAATAATGTTGTAAAAAGTGGCAAGTGTAGGAAAAAAACAGCTCAGAGAAATAAAACTGAATGAGTGTGTATATGTGTGTGCATGTGAGTGTGTGTGTTGGTGGAGGAGGGGCCATTATAGATATTTTTCGAATATCATTTTAATCAAAATGACAGTATCCATTTCATTTCCTTAATCTTCTTTTATGTCTTTCATTTGTGTTTAAAAATAGTCTCTTGAATATTTCATGTTCAATTTATACTTATTTTATCTTTTGTTTTTATTGTTTGTGCTATTGTAATTGAAATTTTCTCTTCCTTAAACAATGTTTATGAGTTATATGGGAAAGAGTATATAATTTTAATATGTTAATTAAATACACATGAAAATAACTCCATGTATAATTTTAAACATAGCTTTAGCTAAGAATAGAATTTACCAACTTACTTTTATGGCACATAAAGAATACACATATGTGTACATATCATGTGCATATAGACTACCTGAGAAAAAAGAGACGGAGAAATGGGGAAGGAGAGGGATAATGAGAAACCACTTTTTCAGCAATAATTATTTTTGTAAATGTAGATGATATCATTAGATTATTGGTCTGCTATGTTTAATAAAATAATTTAACACAAAATAAAGAAGCTATATTTAAATTTAATATTCAAATCAGTCCTTAACTGGTATATTTATTTAACCACAACAAATAGAAGCTATGTAGAACCTAGTGTGCCAGGATTCATATTCTTATGTGATTTTCCTCTCCTAAGTGGAATAATCTTCACATCTCAGACTTTAGGTCAGGATCTAGGGTGAACAGTAAAATTATTTGAATAAAGAGTAATTACCAGAAAATACTATAGAAACACAAGAATGAATGTTTTTTGTTATTTTTATTTTATACAACAAAAATATGTTAGAATGAAAATGTTGAGACCACAAAAATGTAGACATTTACCCATATCTTCATAGATGCATTCAATTAACAGAAATTCCTGTGTTAGCCATAAGTAATTCTATGCCCTAAGGATACAGTAGTAAGAGAGATTGAAAACTTCAGGGCCTGAAAACTTCCATACTCTCCGTTTAAAGTGAAACAAAATCAAATACAATTCAATTATGTAGTTCAAGACAAGGCATAGGACTTAGAATTAATCGCATCGCTTTGCATGTGCTAAGGGTGCACTGGGACCAGTTTATCCCTTCCCCAGTTCTCCCATGAGCACATAGGCACCTAATTAAGAGCACCTGTTTACCCTTCAACACCTCTTATTTTCTGTTTTACATGTGTTTCTAATTCTATCCATAAATCAATACCTTTGCCCTTTTTTAAAGCAATGACCTGTGGCTTCATTTTAGCTAGGATGGTAGAGAAGTGGTCATTCCTGTAACATCCCAGGGATAAGGCAGAGGATACTCTAGCCTGATGCTGGATCTAGGACATTTCTTAGACAAATAGAGAACAGTCTTAAGTATTATACTTGACCACCACTATCATCATTATGTTTAAAGCACAGCTTACCATAGATACAGAGAAATATGTATAAATTAAGTACCATAACTTAGGATATTTTCAACACGACATTATATCTTAGAATTTTTTTATTTGTGTGTAAAAATAAGTTTAAACTCATTTTGTAGTTACTATGTATCAGACATGTTTAAGTGGTTTATGTATATCAATAAATTGAATTCTTACAATATCCATAAAAAACACTTCCTATAACATCAATTTCACCAAAGAAAATAATTAGACATAGAGTCAAACAATGTTAGAAATATTAGATGGTCAGATGGTAATCAAAGTTATAGCTAGAACATGGTGGGATAATAACCAAAGCAAAACATACTGTTTAAATTTTTTCCTTAAATAGTATCACATTCATATTGCAATTTTATATCATCTCCCTTCTTGTAAAAGTTGGAGGATGTGAATTTAAGGAATTGCATTACTGCCTAAAAGAGATTGTTAGGAGTAAGTACCCTAATCCATTATTGCAAAGCCTTGTCCTGTTTACCATATCTTCCAAACTGGGGTTATAGCAAATGGAGAAGGAGATTATGGTATTCACTATCCCCTTCTGTATTCTTTGTCTGTCCTATGAATCTCATATATATATATATGTGTGTGTATATATATATATCTGTGTATGTATATATACACCATCTATCTACTTATCTGTCTATCTACACACATAGGGAGAGAAGAGTGGGGAATATAATTTTTATTAAAAACCACTAATAACTTTTTATTTTAAAGTTATGATCTAAAAGATAATATTCTTCCAAGGAAGAGTCGTATTGATTAGATATGTTTTGACTTTCCAACTACTGGCTGTTAACAAGTTCCATCCTTATTTTGATACTGATAACTATTAGTCACTTTATTATAATCCATTTATGTACACCAGAATGCAAACTTCTCTATTTTTTCATTGTGGATACTTTATGGTTAACTGAATGTGAATGATTAGAATAATGAGTGAGTTTTTTTAAATAATTCTGATAATCATGAAGAAATTGAATCAAAAGAGACCTTCAAGGAGTGAACTTTCATTTATATCTACTATATACCCAGAAAATGATACAATAATTACAAAGAAATTCTTCTGTGTGCCTTTAGACATAAGAAAATAAACCTATAAGATATTTCTATTGGTGTCAAACTTTCGGTAGTCATCATTAATTAAAGTGAATTATGGTTATAAAGGAAAAAAGAGAAATGACTTATATCAAATTCCTGAAGCTTTATTAAGAGAGAAATGTTGGGCTTCCTCTCTCACACACAAATATATGCAGACATATGTTCAAGAACTCGTTAACACATGAATACTGCTCTCCAATTGTTGGAACTTTTGCCATTCTGTGAAGGCCAAGTTTATTTTTGGACATAAAGCGATGCACCATAGGAACCTCCTACCTCTAGATTTAAAATCATGCTAACGTTTTGCCGGATCTCACATTTTTCTCTAGAATCCAGTATTGAGCTTCCAAGGGGAATAACTATTCTTAAGCAATCCCCAAAAGAACCACTGACCACCATACCATAATCTTTTTTCATTAGTGAAGAAATATCATTTCCAGACATGTCCAATAAGAGACAGTCACCCATCCATAATAGTTACAAAGTCTATTGGTATTTTGGCATTTTATTTTCATTACTTTTAAATATGTCCTACAGTAACTGAGCAAGGCCACATCTGACCACAAAGGTTAGATTGTTTTCCTTGGAATAAAGTTAATGAATCCTGCAAACCTGTGATTCTTGACAGAGATTAATAGACACTTCCCCCCTCCCCAACTAAGCATACAATGGATACAAGATCATGAAGCCACAGATCACAGTGTCTGTCCTCTGTAAGCAGAGGGCTGGCTTTGATACTGATAATGCCACTCTGTGAGAAGAAGTATTTTCCTGAATTCTTTCTTTCACTGCACATGACACATTTAGGATTCTTGGAGGGATTTTCAAATACTGCAAAAAACAAGTTTGCAAAATCTTTAGGCAAATAAGAATGACAAGCACAAACCAAATCTTATACATTTACTGTAGCTGTGAGCATTATATATCCACAAATCTGAAAAAGAACACCATTTATTTTGATGTGCGTCACTATTTACATTTATTAAATACAAATACAATTTTATATTACCTAAATACATGGTGTTTCAATGTCTCTTTGCTATTTTATTGATTATTTTAGTTATTAAGAACTGTAGTATATGGACAAATCATCGTTGGTCTCAATCCCCTCGGACCATCCTATTATCATTCCATCTTCCCCATTCCAATCTACGCAGGGCCCCCTTCAGTGGGGTTGCTGGTATTCACCATGGGGTTTTGGGCTACTCCTTCCCACCCTGTGGCTCTCACATTATTTCTACCCCTGCTTCTGCAATGTTCCCTGAGCCTCGATAGGTGTTTGATAAGTCAACCTTAGTGTTGACTCAGAAACTTCTGGATTTCTGCTTTGATAGATTTTTGAGTGTCCTCAGTGTCTACCTCCATCTTCCTGATACAAGTTGTCAGGAATGCAGTGAGAACAGCATTCTTGTTTAACTTGCCAATTCCTCTGTGGTCCCCCCTGGGCCTTGGGAGACGTACTAGGGGTGGTTCATCTCATGTTTGGACATCAACTATCTTTTCTTGTCATGTGGATGGATTTTTTTGATCTCCCCAACCCCCACAAGTATTGGCTGACATCTATAAAAGACAAAACAGTTTCTCCAACTGAGAGTGTGAACAGCAAGTATTATAGGAAATAAGCATAGTTAACTGAGACAGACTTTAATAGGCATAGCAATTATTTTTTTGGTGTAAGACCAGTTCCAAGATTCTCTGTGAATTCTAAGACCATCATTTCCATAGAATTTTGACATGGTTTCCAGTCCTAGGTATAATATCTTTTCAATCTGAGAGGCATTGGTTACACACATATGTTGAGTGCCAGTGTTGCACAGGTGTGTACATTTCCTCCCTCTGTTTGATGTTGTATCTAGCAAGATAGTCTGTTTGTTCACAATCTTGTTGGCCATTTTCCCCCATCAGATCCTGAATCATTTTCTATCACTGTGAGGTCTAGCTATGGGGAGCTTCCTTCCAAGTTCCAGCTTTACCTCTCCATGTCCTGTGCAGCAGTTTATGGTGTCTTCAGCAAATAGGGTCTCTTAGCTGTGGCAGGTAATCATGTGCTTTGGCAGAAACCTGTCTTGTTTTGGGGATCTCATAGGTCTCTCCCACCAATAGTTCACTGTGGGGTGTCACCAAATTTTTGGTACTGGGAATTACAAGCCAGACCATATGGTTTCAGAATTAGGCTTTCTCCACTCTCTGAGTGATCATTCTTCCCAATCCCCCTTCACTTCTAATGAGGGTTATATCTTAGCTTGCTATCCAAGAGAAAGGTTTCTGTGGTACTAATTCATGTTGGCTTTTGTTTTGTGTAAATCTCTCTGCATCCACCATTCCCCCTCCCCCAAGACCCTTCCACTCCCTGTTATCTGTCCCTTGAGTTGCTTGTAACATATTCCTGAAACTCAACTGTTCCACGTTAGGAACCATAAATGAGGGAAAAGATACGGTATTTGTTTTTCTGTGATTGTGTCAGTTTGCTTAGTATGATTTTTCTTCCAAGTCCACCTATTTTCTTGCAAGTTTCATTATTTCATTTTACCTTACCACTGAGTAGAATTTCACTATGTATATATGTACCACATCTTCATTAACCATTTGTCTGCTAATGGGCATCTGGGCTGATTCTAGCTCTTTGCTATTGTGAATAGAGCAGCTATAAACATGGCTGAGCAAGTGTCTCTGAAGTAAACAGTAGAGTCTTTAGGGTATATGCCCAGGAGTGGTATAGCTGGATCAAATGGTAGGTCCACTTTAAGCTTTTTGAGGAGTCTCCATATTGATATCCATAGTAGTTGTATAAGTTTGCACTCCTACTCCTACCATCAGTGGATAAGGGTTTGTCTTTCTCCAGAGACCTCAAGCATTTGTTGTCATTTGATTTGATCTTTTCTACTGTCACCCTATAGGTGACACCAGAAAAAAAAGTCCATAAAAAACAATCATTTTAAAGTAAGAAATGCCAATGTCATTGGAATACAGGAGTTGTTTACTAAGGAGCTCCTTGAATGGAATAGTTTATTTTTTTTCCTTTCCATTTTTTTATTGTCCATAATGAGTTACATTGTTTAGTGGGCCAACAATGAGTTGTTATCCCCAATTCCCCATTGTCCCCCTCCCCCATCCCCTAGACAGAGACACACAGAGAGAATGAGGATGAGAAAGAGAGGAGAGGAAGAGAAGAGAGTGAGAAGAGAGGAAGAATAATCTATTGGGCACCTTAGGGCCTCCTGCTGCTGCAAAGGAATTCCAGACACATGAGCCACTTTGTGCGTTCAGCTTTACATGGTCACTAAAGAATTGAATCTGGCCAGCAAATGTGTTTAACCACTGAGAAATCTTGTCAGCTCAGGAGTAAATGATTTAAATCTAATATTTGCTAAAAGTTTTATAAGATTTTACATTGATAACATAATTGCATAATCTTAATGGTCTTTATAAAAATGTTACCTTAGGAACTGGAGAGATGGTTTGAGGGGTAAAAGCACTTGCTGTGAAAGTGAGATGACCTGAGTTAGGGTCCCCAGAACCCACATAAAAGCTGGATGAAGAGCAAGTATCTGTAGTAGCAGCCCTCCTTTAGCGGGAGACAGAGACAGGAAAATTGCAGAAGCTGGCCAAACAGCAATAAGCCACAAAGGAAACCTGTCTCCAACAGGAAGGTGAGGGCCTAGACCCAAGGTAATTTTCTGACCTTCAAGTGTCTGCAGTGGCAGGCGTGCATGCACAATCACACAGCACACACACACACACACACACACACACACACACACACACACACACAGATTTAAGTGGCACTTCAAATTCATGGGCATGTTCTGATACTAGATACATAACTCAGAAGCATTTCTTCCTAATGCTGTTTTTTTATTTTCTTCTAACAACTGAATTTGTATTTCTGAATTTTTAATTTGGTCTTGCAGGCTTACTTTTGGATGTCTGAAATGATGAATGCCAGAAAAAAAGTGACCTATATGACCCTAACTAAGCACAAATTGGAAAATACTCAAATTGCTTTAAATCACCACATTTTAGATTACAGGTCCGATTCTTCATCCAGCAGTTGAACAAAGTTGACCTGTAAGCATCTCTGAGATGGAAGCCATTCATCATCTGGACTAGAGCGCTCTCTCTGCACTGAGAGCTGTGGGTCACATTGTCAGAATATATACAAATCAACACTGATGTCCCAAGGCAGAGGAAAGGGTTTTTCCTCAAAGATACTAACTGTTCATGCATATACTTGACTGCATGTTACAGAAACCAAAATCCTCATCAGTATTTCTATTCTTTCAGCTAAACATGACACACCCAAGCATGAGGTATCTGCAGCCTCAACAGAGGCTTTTTGTCACTGTTCTCACACTCCAATAACTAATGATTGTTTAGAAAGGAAACCTTATGGCAAACTTTTATTATTATCATTTTTTTGTATCTAAGAATTCAAGTAGCCATTAAGAGAAGTTCTTATTGGAGATATGAGTATAGTAGAAATTATTGGACATGCCTTTCTATATAGGACTAACTTAAAATCAGGATTTTTTTCTGCAACAATTATAATTTTGAACGTTAGAGTAGTTTAAAATATAGGCCCACTAGTTCAAATGTACTTGGATACTAAATGCTACCTAACTGGCCTCAATATTTAATTCTACTCAACAATACTGACATGGAAGACATTTTTATCTGTGAATATCTAGTGCATATGGGTGTGTGTGGGTAATGTAAATTCTAAGACAAGGTGGTTCCAGAGAAAAGGAAGGGAAAATAGGTGTTGGGAATACATACAAATTGTAGTTTATTTGAAATGTTCTTCAAAACGACTTTATGTAAGGCATATTTGGGTAAGATAACATGCACATATACCACATAGCACACACACACACACACACACACACACACACAAGACAAAATTGCCTTGCCATTCAATATATGCATGGATTTCTGCAAGCACATCTTCCTTCTTCACACAACTCCTCGGCTCATCCCTGACAGATTGTTTTTGAGAATAACCTGAAGTCATTCTCACAGATCTACGCTCCAGCATGTGTAGAGTAGTTGTGGAAAGTAGGTTTCACAGAGGAAGGCAACACAGGACACCAAGCACCTCGTGGTCCATGCATGGGTTTAAAGCTTGAGGAAGATTTACATCAGTATGTAGTGATTTTAGCCTTTGGGAGTTGATGTTCTTTGAAAGCTCACTATTAGAACAATAACAATAATGATAATGAGATAAAATGGAATATATTTATGTGTATTGTTCCAAGGCATAGTCAAATACATGATTTTGATGTTTATCTGTTGATGATAAACCAGAATAATAAAGCACACATTAGCATGCCAGGTGCAAATTTTTCTGCTTTCTGCAGAAGGTACCAACTTAGGCAGCTGTATTTCTGGGTTTTCCTGAAGTTGAGAGATTGTGCATTTAAAGGCTTCCACTTTGAAAGCTCTATGAAGTTCATCAGACCTGTAAGATATTATTTATTGTAATTTGTGGTTAGCCTTAGCAAATTCCAAACAGGGAATTAGTTTAAGCAATGCACTAGAGATCTGCATGAGTTGACATGACTTTGAACCATCCTTCTGAGCATCTGGAATTCAGTATATAGTCTCAAGTTGGCCTGGAACTCGTGGTGATACTACTACTTCTGCCTCTCAAGTGCAGAGATTAAAGGTGTGCTTTACCATACCAGGCCAGGTTTTCTTTTTTGTTGTTGCTGTTTTGTTTTGTGATTTTTTCTTTTGTAATGTTTCATAATTAGCATACAAAGTAATAGGTTTTATTATGGCATATTAATCTATGCTTTATTTTTTTTTTCATTCAGTAGACATTAGCCCATAGGTTAGAGCTGATCACATTCAGAACAGACCTTTACCCTCTGTTAATTAACCTGGAAAAGTCCTCATAGACCCACCCATTAATGTCCAAGGTGATTTTAAATCAAATCAAGTTGACAACAGACTTTAGCCATCTCAAAGTTTCCAATTTTTATCATTAAAACAATAATGCAAATAACATCCTCATACCTGTCTCTTTCCATGTATGGATTAAAGACTCTCCAGAGTGGATATGTTTAAGAAAAATGGGGTTGGTCAGAGGATATACCAGTCCCATTGATGTAGACTAACAAGCACTGTGTTTTTTTTTCCTGCTTTTCTTGTACTTAGATTGCATCATGAAACCAAATCCGCCTAGAGATACAGAGGAGACTCTAAGAAGTTCTCTGAGCTTTTCAACCTTTACTTCACCACTCACAGAGCTGGAATGGAAAAGTTCTACTCTTTAGGGCCTAAATTGAAAAGTTCCTGCCTCTTAACATTCACTAACAGGAGAGTCTCCTTGGAAAGTAGTCACTCAGAAATAACCACATGTGCCATGTTTAAGTCACTGAGATGTATGGAATTTACAGGGAGTCATATACACACATTGGTACATTAAGTTTGGATAGTGCTTTAAGTTACAAGGAAACATAATAAGCCTGGAAAAAGAAGGTCATGTGTAGGAAAACCAGTGAGAAATAAGATTTTCTGCATAAGCCTGGAGAGTAGATATTATTCTTATTTAACCTGCATGCTCAAGAAGAGGTCTGGAAGGAATTATGTCTATGTGCTTTGGCTATTATTGACTTTCCTAGAAGTAAAAGGGGAAATCAGAAAGGAAATGGCTAACCAGCACAGGAGTAAATGACAGAAGGATCCCCAAAATTTGTGGTTAGTAAACTTGAAACAGCCTATGGCTCAGCTTTCCTGCAAAACTGTTGACCCAAGTGTGATTCCCCTGCACCCACCTAAAGCCAGATGCACAAATTGGTGCATATGACTGGAGTTTGGAGTTCATTTGGGGCTGCTGGAGGCCCTGGTGTGTCCATTCTCTGTCTCTCTTCTCTCTCCCTCTCTCTCTGTTTGCAAATAAATAAATAAAATATTTTTAAAATCTCCATATTCTTAATAATAGGAGATGTAATTTAAAATTGTTTATTATAATAGTTTTGTGTACTTTATTAATTGTATAAAATTGTTTACTCCAAGTAAAACATTATAATCTTAAACTCTCCATCTACTTTCAATGTTAGACTGTATGAAGAAAGAAAAGGTAAAAACCATCGTGATTGGCATATCAAGGAATCACAAGCAATAGACTGGAAGGTCGGTGAACTTTTAGGGAAGGCATCAGATTAACAACCTACAAATTCAAAATAAATATGTGTTTGTGTCAACTGCTTTTGAGCCATTTAACTTCTATGAGGAGGAGGCCAGTTTTTATAGCTATTGAGACTCATGGGAGAGCATGAGTCCATCTTTCTTCAGATAAAAGAGGACAAAAATTCTCAAACAGATGGAGGTAGGTGTCATGGAAGACATTGTCTTCAAGGCAGTGGTGATGAAAACTGACCTTTTCTCTCACTGCAAGAAGTCAGGTGATTCAGGACTGACCAGAAGAACATGCTCAGAGCATTTATATGCTGCTTTCCAATCTCACTCGTGGGACTCTCTGCTCTACCCTCCCTCAGGATAGCTGGGCAAAGAGTGCAACATTTGAGGGGGTCAGAGGATGTCAACTGCTCAGTGTCCTTTGTCACTCAGTGTTGGAAGGCTAATGAGAAGTGAGTCAAAAATTTATATTTGTATGATACCTATCTTAGAATAAAAAAATATTTGGGGGATACTGGTTATAATACTTTTTATCAATGAATTTATTTAACATTCATAATTTATTATTCAATAAATTCAATAAATGTTAAATTCAATATTTAACATTGATAATTTTCTTACATCTCCCAGACAGAAAACCAAAGCTACTGTGTTGATTCCTATCACAAGGACAGTGCAAGCATTTTCATTGATGATCATCTGATTTGTATAAGATGGTATCCAAATATAGTTCCACTTACACATTTGTGATTACTAGTGTGTTGTTCTTCTTATGTTCCTATTGTCAGCTGTTAAAATCTTTACCAGAATTGCTGTTTTGACCTTTGTCCATTTTATGTAGGAATAAGCTTTCTTGTTATATTTTTCTTACTGGTTCATGGGATCCACTTAAAATAAAAACTTAATATGTTATGTAGTTTATTAAAAGGAATATTTTCTTCCTCATCATGAAATTCCAATTTTAGTTTGTTCATAGATGCTTCTGATTTTCTGAAGATTAAATTTATCTACCTATATGTATATATAAAGCTTACTTTTCTGAATATATTTTTATATCTAAAATGTTCTTTTTATTTTTTAATTATTTATTTGCAAGGGGAGAGAGAGAGAGAGAGAGAGAGAGAGAGAGAGAGAGAGAGAGAGAGAGAGAGAGAGGAGAGAAAGGGTTCACCATGGCCTCTAACTGATGCAAACAAACTGCAGATGAATGTGCCACACTTTGTTCATCCGGCTTTACGTGAGTATGGAACTTGGGTTGTTAGGTTTTGCCTTAACTATTGAGCTGTTTCTCCAGCTCTAAAAAAATGTTCTTCATGGTAGTAAATTTTACACAGGTGTTCAGTTACCTTCCTCTATAAAACTTTAAAAATGTCTCCTTTGGGGGGACATTTTCATTTCATTTGGTTTATCTTTGCACAAGGTATGAAGCCAAGAGAAATGTTGGCTATCACTTTTAGAAATGGTGTGCCTCTCCCAGTGGAACATCCAGTTTCTCTACAGACATGGGTGTGAGCATGCGCTGTATAGGTTTCTCTGAGGTCACCACTGTATACAGTTCTGAAAGCCTTTGCTTTCTTTTTATATTGGGTCCCTTTCTTAGGTGTTCATTGACTTTCTACTTCATTGATAGAACCCCTAGTAGCTTCCTAAAAGAGGAAGCAGGAACAGTCAAACTTTTGAAAATTCTAAATAAAATCTTTAATCTGTAATGATCACAACCAATCAATTCTTTGAGCTAGTTATTTACCTTATCAATTTAGATTCACATCATATTTGTTCATAGGAAACATTTTAAATTGCTGTTTTTTCTTCATTAAAATTTGTACAGTATGCCTTAATTGTGAATGTATTTTTCCCCTCTGGTGCAGTCTCTATGATTTCCTTAGAGTGCTTTAAATTCCTCAGTTTATTTTTAAATGCTTAATATGCAGTTTTCTTCATTTGTAAGATTTTTAATGCAATTGCTCTATTTTCCATTCAGATGAGTTCTCTAGTTATTATCAACATTAATCCATTCACATGTGATTTTCAAATGGTTCTTTAAAACTTCTTTCTACTTTTTAATTATTTTTAGTAAAAGAAATTTTTGTAGTCTTTAAATTATTCTATTATTTCAGATTTTAAATATAGTTTTATTATCTTTGTGCCTTTTTATTTTTTTTCTGACAGTATGTTATTCTATCTTCCATTTTATAACTTTCATATATGATTCATTTATGATGGAAAATATATTTTATGTGTAAATATTTATAGCCAGTCTAGAGATGTTAGTTCAGACTGATTTTGACTCACAAATGAATAAGTAGCCTTTAAAAAAGCAAAGAAAAGCACACCAAGAACTTTACATGTCTGTTTCTCAGTATCAATACTGTGTCACAGAGAGGGTGGAAATTCAAACCTGTAATCTTTTCGATGAGAAGTAAACTTTGAAGAAGGACATTTTCCTTCTACTTACAGGCTTCCAAGATAAAGGTATTTTGTAGCTTCTTGTAGTATTTCTGAGCCTATGTGTTTGAGATTTCATTGTTAGCTCTTTCAATGAGATTTGAATATTTTATATTCAATTTCTACAGCTTTTGCGATTTCACTTTTAGCTATCTGTCTTCATTGGGCTCAAGGTCTTGTCCATCTATATTCTCAAAGGGAGTGGAAACAGCCTGTTTAAGTGTTGAGTATTTGACACGTATCTGGCACATAATAAGAATGCTTCCTATGGGAATGCTTGTAAGGCACTGTGGGAAGGGAACAGCCCAAAACATTACAATTCACGTTCCACTGGGAATCACACTCCTCTTTCTCACGGAATCCAGTCAGCACTTTTGCTTTAATACCTTGGAAGTTGATGAAATCTATTGTCTGTACAAACATGCACATACTCAGGGTAACTGTCAGGGTCATACCGGGAAGTCTTTTACCCTCAAGTCTAGAGATATGATTTCATGGGGCTTTTCTTTTAAGTTTCAGGATGTAGAGATTTTTTTTTTGAGGGGGGGTTCTGTAAGAGTGTTTATCAGAGACAAGGAAGAACTTTTGCTGGTTTCCTGGGCTAGTGGGGTGGGAGTCTAGACAATACACATCAACAAAATGGTGAAACTGTTCTGAACAACTAGCAATGAACAGCTGGTCAATCTTGTCAGAAATCTGTTAACCATGCACAGAATCTCTCTCTCTCTTTCTCTCTCTCTCTCCTCTCTCTCTTTCTCTTTCTCTCTCTCTCCTTCCCCTCCTCTCTCTGTGGAGAGAGAAGTAGTGGATGTGTTTTATAAATTGAATGATTGATTTTTTCTCTTGCAGCTCATCAATGTTTCTCTTTAATTAATTTGTCCTAATCATCAACATAGGCATATGGAAAAGCAGACTATAATTCATTTTTAGTTTTGTTCTACTTTTAATTAGAGTGCCTGCTATTATGAAGCTGAATCACAAAGTAGACCATTCTATCTGATATCAGGAAGTCATTAGATTGTCTATATTTTAAATAATCAATTCTCAGAGCTAAAATTGTTTTGAGCTTCTTTTTCTCTGACATTAGATAAAAGCCTAAAATCCACCTCATAGATATTATATCATTTCTTGAAACTTAGGCACATACATTTATATTGTCTAAAAAGCCACATGGATTGTGGTTAAGGTTTGCATAAACACTTTGACTATTATTAACACGTTCTAACTTGGTTAAAATGATTTTGAAATTATTTAAATTACTTAAATTCACTTACACAAACTATATTATCCCAACTCTTGGAATTATTCTGAATCATTAGTTGACTTGCAGGTAAACAAAAAGAAATAAGATTTCTTACTTGTCAGTGCAAGAAGGAAGAACTGATCTTCAAAAACTGAGTCGTTTTGACCTTCAGCTTTTAGATGTCGGCACCTCCATTTTATACCGTCATACTTTTGTATTTTACTGTAGGTGCTATGCAGACAATATAACTGTTATGGGAATGAAAAAAAAGAGAGATGTGAATGTTGTTTCAGATACAAACTCCATTTAGCTCAATGCTTTAGGAACTCATTTCAATTTAATAACCCTGATTGTGTTTTTTTTGTTGGAAATAAAGTGAAGTTAAAAGAATAAAATCTGTGGCTTCCTATTAAAAATAGAATATTACGTTAGCTTTCAAGGAATGACCTACAATATATGGTGCAGAGTTATTATCTAAAAAATTATTCCTCCTCTGTCATTTTCTAACAGACATAAAGTAATTTCATGTTTGCCCAAATATAACACTAAAAATAATTTTCTTTGGAACACTTGTCTAAATTTTAAGATAATATTCCTAAAAGAAAGATTTTCTTAAAGTTATTCTTGGGTTACCAAGTAATTACAAGGGACATTTGGGAAAGGCATTTATTGACTGATAATTTTGTTGGTGGTAATATAATAATCTTTAGCATTTGATGAATTTTATAAAATATGTCAGTTTCAAAAGTAAAGCTTTATGAATTTCATTTCTTATGCTCCAAACTAAATGTCTTCAAGGTTGAAGAATGCCACCTCTTATGTTTAGAAATATTTCTCAGGGAAAATGGTTTAATGGTTAAAAGCACTTGCTTGCTAATCCTGATGGTCATTGGTTTAATTCCTAAACCACCCACTTAAGCCATACACAGAAGTGATGCAAATATCTCATATTCCTTTTCATCAGAAGCAGGTTCTGATGCGCGCATATGCAAACAGACACACAGACACACACACACACACACACACACACACACACACACACACACACACACACACAAAGTAATTAAAAAAATTTCTGAACATGTCAATAAAACCTCAAAAATATGGAAAAATCTTCTAAGGCTAAGCAATTTCATAGACGCTGAAATTTCTAATTTTTTTCAATTAAATGTATACCAGGTTGTATGTAAAAAAAAATGAAAGATATCATATATGATTGAGTATTGGAATTGAGAGTCTGTGATTATAAAATTAGGTAAAAACAATTTTCCGGTCATATTTCTCCAGTTTTTAGAACTTGCAAAATCCTTCCATTTGAATTTCTAAGGATGATTAAGATCATGTAATTAGAAAATTGCAATAAAAAAAAGACAAGAGTCCACTGCATGCCATTTGGCGTGACAGTTTATATTGAAAACATCAACAACATCAAATACTGACGAGGAAATGACAGTCACTTCTGGGGGATTTCAACAAGACAGCCACTGTATTAGAGAGATGGATATTCTCTTACAGAACTAAACATATTCTTACCATAGACCTTTCCACCCATCATAGTCCAGTCATAATCCATGTGTTATGTGTAAACATGAATTGAAAGCCTTTTTCTACATGACAGCCTTCACAGAATTTTATAGTAGATTTAGTCACAACACTCTATGTTTTGAAGCTACTAATATGCTCTTCAGAAGCCGTATGTATAAACCATGGTGATTACTACTTTGTGTTAAAAATTAATGATTTATCAAAGTGTGAAAAAACGTGGGGAAATGTTATCTCATATTACTAAGTGAAAGGGGCTGTTGTGGTTTTCCTTTTATTGTTGGGTCAAATACCAGAACCAGCTCATGGGAGGAAAAGTTTTATTTCAGGCTTACAGATTCCAGGGGAAGTTTCATCATGACAGAAGAAACTGGCTCACTACAGCATCTACATCAGAGAGAAAGAAAACAAAACAAAACAAAAAAACAAACAAA
>PVHP010017754.1:0-33804 GCA_004024765.1 Zapus hudsonius | reverse complement strand
GTGTACATTCTAGAGGACAGAGGAGAATGTTAGTGTCTGCTTTTATGGCTCTCCCATATTGCTTCTTTGAGATGGAGTCTCTCACTGAACCTATAGCTGCTATTTTTAGTTAGATTGGTTTACCTGCTAACCCTAGGTGCTCTCGGCTCCACTCTTCATGGTACTGTGGTTAACAGGTGTGTGTGTGTGTGTGTGTGTGAGTGTGACCATGCCCAGTGCTACGGATTGAAGATGAACCTCTCAGGTCCTCATGCTTGTATGGCAAGCGCTCCTATGTGCTAAATCATCTCCTCAGGCCCTCTTTTGTTGTTGTGATTATTATTTGTTATTTTGGGGGGGGGTTGCATGTGTGTGAATGTGGGCATATGTGCTACTATGTGTGACCATAAAGATCATGAGACAACGTTCACATTTTACCCTCTAAATTCTTTGAAAGTAGGAGCTCAGGCTGTTCATGCTGCTCTCATGTACTACTGGCCTCCAAAGTTCTGGAAGATTCTTCTGTCTCCACCTCCCTTCCCTTCCCACCTAGAGGCATAGTTGGCTTTAAAAACATCTGCCACTGCTTTTCACGTGGGGCTGAAATTCTGAACATTGAGTACTGGTTCTTGGGGGCAAGCTCTTTAACCACTGGTTCGTTCCTAAACAAAAGAACCATGAGTGAAGAATCCTAACATAATCCTTATTCTATAGTATCATATTCATTGTTTTGATGTTATTCTTTTAAAGTTATTTTGTTGTTGAAAAATAATAGTTTTCTTCTTTAGGTTTCTCTCCTGATATATATGTTCATATATATATATATATATATATATATATATATATATATATATATATATATATCTTTAAATGCTACTTTTCTCTAACTTTTTTTTGGTACATTTTCTTGCTGCCCTGATAGAGACCAGATTATATATGTGGCCATCAGGGTAATTTTATAGCCATTTATACTTTGGTTTCTTTTTAAAGGATGATCTCATTTCCTTGGTGATACTGAAGGGAAACTATTCCTGCATTGCATGAGGTTTGCTGTTTGTGTAGCATAATTTCATGCATAACATTTGGGGAGAGAGATTGCATGATGGAAAGAGAAAATGATCCAATAAATGTTGGCCACAGAACCATTGTGAGAGTCCTAAGAAATCAGGAAGCATTACGAAGGCAAGAGCCAATCCAACACAAGTGCTCACTCCCCAGCATCCGCCTTGTCTTCCTGCGACTACTCCAGTTGATTATAAAACGGATTTTTTCCGCTCACAAATTAGCCACTCTGAATTTTCTAACGTGTGATGCATTAGTTTTGGACTTTGGAACATAGCCAAATGTGATCCTCTGAATTGATGGATTAAGTCCCAGGAGAGGTTCTCTCTAGCCCGCTGCATCTCTTCTTATTTAAACAGGTAGCTATCTTAAGGATGTGGATAAAGATGCAGATTTAAGTATTTTATTTATTTGCAAGCAGAGAGAGGAGAGAGGGGGGGCATTGGGCATACCAGGGTCTCCTGCTATTGCAAACAAACTCCAGATGCATGCACCACTTTGTGCATCCGACTTCCCATGGGTCCATGGGTATTGGGGGAATTGAACTCAGGTTGTCAGGCTTTGCAGGCAAGCACCTTAACTGCTGAGCCATCTGTCCAGCCCAAGATGTGGATTTAAAACCGGCTGCTTGGGAAGTAATGATTTTCATTGTGTACAAAGCAAAACCCCAGGCCTGGAAATGAAGGAATTATCAAGTTCTAGCATTTTCTTGAATTCTCAGTTGCATTCTCCCCAGGGTCCACTTAAAGCCAGATGTACAAAATAGCACATGCATCTGGAGTTCATTGGCAGTGTCTGGAGGGCCTGGTGCCCCCATTCTCTTTCTATCTCCTTCTGTTTACAAATAAAAAAAATAAATTTAAAAATCTTATTTTAATCTATTTATTTAGTGAGCTATTCCTCTTTCCTTCCTGATTTTTATTTTTTGTGACATTGGAGATGGAACCAAGAACTTAGTGCACATTTTACCACTCAACTACATCCTCCGGCTCTTTAATATTTACTTTTAATTTGGAGACAATGTTCTACAAAGTTATCCACACAGGCCGTAAACTCATAATTCTTCCTCCTCAGATAATCAAGCAGCTGGGGTTATAGAGGGCTGAACCACAAGCTCTGATGAGTGTGTGTGTGTATATATGTGTGTGTGTATGTGTGTGTGTGTGTGTGTGTGTGTGTGTGTGTGTGTGTGTGTGTGTGTGGTTTGATGGCCTGTGTGATGTGGAGAAGGGTCCTGGTGCCCAATATACTCAGGTTGCTGCCTGTGGCAGTAGACATTCACCTAACCTAGCCAGAGCACATCTTTGGGTGTCTTCCTCTTCCACCTGATCTTTGATCCTCAGTCTCTACTGGTTCCAGAGCTTGTGGAGTTCTCAAAATTCTCTGGTCTCTGATCGTCTGCAGGAATGGGATTAAAGGTGCACATAACCATGCCAAGCTGTTTACATAGGATCTGGTGGTCTCAGGCCCCTCATGCCTTTATGCTTGTGCAGCAAGTGTATTTCACTGCTTAGTTATCTCTCCTGCCCATATTTTCCGGTTGGATTTCAGTATACTTTACATAATTTAGACTTCACCTACTGTTAGGTTATATTACTTTTTAAACATTTTTTATGGACAAGTGTTAATTTAAATGCAATTTTGAGATAATTATTCATAGCATTAAATAGATGATAATATGGAAATTTAATTTTATTCTTAATAGTCTGTGCAAATAATATGACAAATTCCCGATTAGTTTCTGTGGCTGTCTGTATTCGGTTGATAAATGAAATATATTAGAGATCATATCATCTAAATTGAAGTCTCTTGGTTAATTTTTTACCACTAAGTAAAGTTTGTTAACCCATGTTTATTATAGGCCTTTTAAAAATAAATGCTTTTTATCATGTTAAGAATTTTTCTTTTATTTTTATGTGCTGACAGCATTCACTGGGGCTGAATAATTAGATTATTAGCTATTGAAGTTTATAAAATGCTTTTTCAGAATCTTTAGTACTGGTCATATATATTTTTTCTCGAGTCTATTAGCATAATCACACTGATTAATCTTCAATTGTTAAATCAATCTATTATTTGGCTTATGTCACATGGGGCCAGTGTACAAACTATCCTATTCATAAGTTTTCTATTAGATTTGTTGAAGTTTTGGGTTTTCCTCACAGGGTTTGGCTACTCTGTATAAGCCCTGTGCTTCTCTGTTTTCTCACATCCACACTTAAACGTACATGAATGTTGTTATGCTTGTGAACTTGGCCAAATAATGTATTTTACCATTTCTTCTATAGCTATTTGGTGCTTATTATATGGAATGAATTATGTATTTAATGGTGGCTAAATGAATTGAAATGGTATGTTTAGAACCTAGAAGTAAACATCTTAGCACTTCTCATTGGGTGGGTTCTAAGATGCTGTCCAAGGGGAAGGGAATGTCATCAGTTAGGAAAGTTACATTTTATTCAGAGCTTCCAAGGACTCACACAGCCCAGATGTCATGGAAGAGGAAGATAACTTGCTGATAAGTAGACCAGATCAATATTTTCTGTCAGCGTTCATGATTTCTGGTCTTCTATTGTGTGTTTGTTCTTTTTTTTTTGTTGTTAATTTCAAGTCTTAGAGATCCTTCTATTGGTTACATGCGTGATGAGATATTTAAGGAAAATAAGAACTATATCAGAT
The DNA here is from genome assembly GCA_004024765.1 of Zapus hudsonius. Taxonomy (NCBI): domain Eukaryota; kingdom Metazoa; phylum Chordata; class Mammalia; order Rodentia; family Dipodidae; genus Zapus; species Zapus hudsonius. Next base: position 30,084 of record PVHP010017754.1, on the reverse strand, counting down.
TATATTGTAAGGTGAAATTTTTGGGTTTTTTGTGTATGCAATTATTGAAAGTGTGAACAACATATTGACCTTACAGAGAAGAGCGTAAGAATCCCATTCCAACTTGCAGTTAAGCATACCTAGTTAGCCGTATTCTAGACACGTAGACCAATTTATATTATATGCCTTATAGGTATGATGGTGTCGTCCCAGTCATCAAGGATTAATAGACTTAGTGCTTATATCCCACCAATTTCCTCCTATCTCAGAAATGGGCAATAGGCATGTCCATCTCCATCATTCCTTGTGAAATTAGCCCTGGGAACAGGTAGAGGTTGGGAGGAAGTGTAATCACTAGTTCACATAGCTCCCTACAGTGTGGCCAAGACAGAGGATCAGAAACTGATCTGACAGACGAATGAACAGACACTAAGCTGTGCCTCTTGAGTGGATTGTCCAGTAGCCCTAAACCATAACTATTGCGATTTTTCCCGAGATTCTATAGCCTGCCATAATATCCACATACCTTTCTGGGTGCATAAAATATATATTGTGGTTTCCTTATTGAAACATGGTAATAGACATCTCTACCTACAGCTAGATTTTCATCATTTATAAGTGGGAGGTACTGGCTATATCATTTCCATGACCCTTTTATCTTTAGGAACTGTCATTATTATTTCTTATTTTCCTGATTTGAGATTATTGCTGTCCATTGCACCTGCCCATTTTCACAAAAGGCATTTACTGGCATAGTTGATGTGAGGGCAGTTTGCTTAGCAGTACTAAGAAGGCAAGGACTCTCACGTTTTAAGGAAAACCCAAGATGGAAGCTCAACGGTAAGCAGCCATGCTTGCCTGTCAATACGCTTTGAAGTAGAATTCATGAACTTGGCTTGGGTAGAAATCATTCGTATTGTATTTGGTCTTCACAAGTGTCCAGAGAGCCTGTATGCATTTCTAACTCTAAGAATATGACAACGTTGGCCCAGTGTGGTAGTGCACACCTTTAATCCTAGCACTTGGGGGAGGCTGAGGTAGGAGGATGGTTGTGAGTTCAAGGTTACCCTGAGACTAATTTCACAGCTTGAGCTAGAGTGAGATCCTACCTCAAAACATAAAACAAACCAAACAAGCAAAAAGTGAATGTGACAACTCTAAGTTCAGTTACAGTAAGATTAACGCGAGGTAAGCAACCCCTGCTTGTGGGCATCTTATTAATGAATTTGCCAGAATTTCTCTTTTTCTGAGACTCATTGCAGTTATCAGCATTCAACTCTATGTTAAGAAGTAATACTTGAGTTGGGAAAATACAATGGACAGCTTGCTGTATTTTTTTCCTCATACGTGTGTCTGAAGGAAGAGATATTTCAGAGCTGCTTTATAAATATTCATAACTTCTTTTTTTTGGTTTTTCGAGGTAGGGTCTCACTCTAGTATAAATATTCATAATTTCTACTGCATATTATTGATGATCAATAAATGTAAAGAAAATTTATTTTGTCACCTAAGCCTTTTTTTTTCTCTCTGCTCTCCCTTTCCTAAGTGCTAGTTAAAAGTTGAAAGATTTGAAAAAATAAAACTTGAGAGATGGAAAGGTACCTTTTCAAAAGCTTTTTTTTTAAATTTAATATTTATTGTCCATAATCAGTTACATTATTTAGTGGGCAAACCATGCGTTGTTATCCCGACTTCCCCAATTCCCCCCCTCCCCATCCCTGATGGACTGTCTTTCAAAAGAAGAATTCAGTATTTGCCCCAATTTTTATTATGACCAAGTACACAAAGAATAGCATAGAGAAAAGCCTCCATTTTGAAAAAAAAGATGATGAGACTTATTGAGTGACTGAAATCTATTTCGTTTTCTTTTCAGTTTATCTACTGGAAGCAGTTATAAAATTGCTTACAGCCACCAAGACCCCGGGAGTTTTCCAGGTTTGAAAAGATAAAAAGATGTTTTGAAATCACTTTTCCTATTGTGGCATTGAAGTTGAGAAGGGCTAATATATTCCTATACTTCCAATTTTTCTTTTAATTAATGATTGTTTTTACCTTTTACAAATTTATATGGAATATACTGCAACTGTGAAATGTGATATGAATCCTTTGATTCTCCTCTGGTGTTCCCACTAGGATTCAGAAATATTATATAACTATATATTCCTTCCCTCACTGGGATCTTTCACAAATGTATGTGAAAGATCCCAGTGAGGGAAGGAATATATAAAGTTGTTCAAGTTATGTGATCACTTATTAAAGACCATATTTTTCATACAGCATTTCAAAGTTCATGTTGACGGTCAAGAATGCCAGTGCAAATTAGGATGCAATTCACATATTAAGTAAATTCTCATTTTTATATTGCATGAATGCATTATAAATATTATAGGATTATGAATAGCTTACGTATATGCAAGATAATTAGTTTTACAAGCATGGTCATCATTTTATGCATATGTATAATGTACTTTGAACATAATATTCTCTCATTAGCTTCTCTTGTTCCCTCCTTCATCCTGCTCACACTGAACCCCTTATACTTTGCAACTATTCCCTCTTCTATTACTGTATTTTTTCTTGTGTATTTTTTGTATATTTGTATATTCTTGTGTATTTCTTGTATATTTTTTTAGGTAGTCTATGTAGTCCTTGCTTGACTGAAACTTGCTGTGTGGCAAAGGATGTCCCAGAAGACACTCACTTGTCACTTCAGACTCTTAAATGCTAGTATTACAGGCACGTGGCTCATGCCAAAGAGTGAAAAAATTAATAAGGAATCAATGTCTATTTATTGTTTCAAGGGACTGTTTTCTTTTTTTTAAATATTTTATTTATTCATTTTCAAGCAGAGGGAGAGAAAGAGAGAGAGACCAGGACCATCACCTTGTGGGTCTGGCTTATGTGGGTCCTGGGGAATTGAACCTGGGGCATTAGGCACTGGAAGCAAGTGCCTTAACCACTGAGCAATCTCTCCAGCCCCTCAAGGGACTGTTTCCATGAGTGTAACAACTACATCTTCCTTGTCAATATATCTTCAGTTCCTGGTCCATTATATTTGCTTAAAAAGTTTATCAGCATGTATTAATATAAAACCAATCAGTATTTGGCAGGCTATACATCTATTCTTTTTAGAAATCTTTTATATTTAGAGTTGGTGAGATTTTAAAAAGACAATTTAACGCATTTCTGTTTCAAATAGAAAACTGGGAAAATGACACCAATTTATGTGTGAAAAGGGAAGTTTGAGAGAATTCTGGTGAATCAATTTAAACAAAGATAGAAATGAGGAAAAGATAGAACAGGTCACAAAGAAAGACAAATTCATGTGTCTTGTCTAACTGGGATGACATTCTAACTATGTGCATTTAAAGTTCTTTATCTTTTCTAAGACTTTGTCAATCTGCCCCTTGGGGACAGAGATTGTTGAAACAAAGAATTCTGAACCTAAATGACAAATACAATAGCTTCTTTCCTCAAACTTCCTGGGCAAATGAGAGTGAAGGCATAGTCCAGTTCAGCCTTTAGTATTTTATGATACTTATTGAGAGAGAACGACAGAGGATGTAGCAAACCCTCTATGGAAACAAATTATATTGTTCCAAATCTCCACACTTCTCAATGGAAACATTTAAGATTTGATTCAGAAATATCAGGCATATAGCAGGAAAAAAAGAAAAGAAGCAGAATATAAAACCAGATGCCCAAAGATGTAGAGGTTAAATTTATTGACATTAAATACACAATAATTATGACTAGTATATTCAAGAAAATAGTGACAGATTTTATATATATATAAAATTTTATATATATATATATATATATATATATATATATATATATATATATATATATATATAGTCTCTTTGAGAACTGGACTTCACAAAAGGAATCCAATGCAATTTCTAGAAACTGAAATGTAAAATCATCGAAATTAAGAAGTTATTAGGTAAACAGATCTATTGAGCTAGAAGATAAACCAGTAGAATTTTGACTGTAAAAAACTGAATAAGACATTGGGGCATACTCAGGTAATTATGAATGCATCTAGATTCATGTGGAAGGACACTCTGTAAAAATGAGAAATACCGTTGACTTCATTTAAGAACAGTTTAAACAAATGGAAATGAATGCCATGTTTAAAGATTGACAGACTTAATGTGATAAAGCTGGTCTTCCTCAGAATGCATTATCAGTTCTGTGTAATCCTTCCTGAAATCCCTGGAGTTATTGTTATGTGGATATGAACGTTGAAAAGCTCCACAATTTATATGTAAATGTAAAAGGCCAAGATTATAAAAGTAATTTTGGAAAAAATGAAAAAAGAATGAACCTAGAGGATTTCTACCACCATATATCAAAACATAGAATAATGTCTGGTCATTTAGATACTGTGACAATTGAATGGAATGGAATATATATGTAAATATGTATGTGAATATATATGTGAAAATATATGTGAATATATATATGTGAATCTATTCTCTGACTCTCTCCCTACCTGTCTCTCTTTCTGTTTCCCTATCTAACCATACTTTATTTATTTTTAAAGTTTTTAAAAAATATTTTATTTATTCATTTTCAATGAGAGAGAGAGAGAGAGAGAGAGAGAGAGAGAGAGAGAGAGAGAGAGAGAGAGAGAGAGAGAGAGCACGCCAGGGCCACCACCTTGTGTGTCTGGCTTATATGGTTACTGGGGAATTGAACCCAGGGCCTTAGGCACTAGAGGCAAGTGCCTTAACCACTGAGTCATCTCTCCAACCCCCCATACTTTATTTTTACAAGGTTTTACAAAAGTGCATTGAGAATGGACCGCATTATAGTGTGAAAATGATATGTCTCCCATAGGCTAATGCATGTGACACGTGCTGTTTGGAAGGTTATGAGACCTTTAGAATGTGGAGAAATTGAGTCCCTGGGGGAAGACCTTAAAGTCCAACCCTACTTCCAGTCTGTTCTCAGCACTTTGACATCACACTTAATGTGACCAACCGCAGGCTCCTGCCACCATGCCTTCCCCATCACAGTGGATTGTATCCTTTCAAACTAAGACAAAAGAAATTCTTTCTTGCTACAGCTCTTTGACATATACTTGGTTACAACACTAAGAAATGTGACTGATACAGATAGCCTCTTAAATAAATGGTCCAGGGTCTGCTGGAGGAGTTGTTTCAGATAATCCAGATTACCCACTTCTGTTTGTATAACTACAGGAAATTAAATCACTATGCCAAAGAGACACCTCTGTGTCTGTTCATTGTGGGTGTATTCACAATATCTATGATATGACATCATTGAACCTGGAGTGATCCTCCTTTTCTGCCCTCCACAATTCTGGGATAGCAGGTGCATACCCTGATTCTTACATAGGTGTACAAAACTCAGGTCTCCATGCTTGTGCAGTGAGGACTTTTTCCCACTCATCCATCCTCCAACCCCTAACAATATTTTAAAAGAATGTGCACGACAATATATAGTTTTCAAAGTTGTATTAGAATCCTGGTGATAAGAACACTTTAAATATCTATATTTATTTTTACTTAATGTTTTGTCTTTCACTACACATGTGTTTGCTATAATTATCAAATGTGATATTATCACTAGAGGTATTCTCAGATTTATATCTCTTTAGATACTGTTATAATTTTTAACATATGGTATCATCTTGAACAGGCCCTTAAATCGCCTGAGGGTGTTTGTATAGAAAATATTTATATGGAAAAAACACGTTGATTTCTACTTATTTCAAGGAATAATTTTACAGGCCATTATTCCTATGGTTTAGTATATACATTAACATGCTTTGATTTGTTTTCTTCAGTAATTAAGATACGTCCATTTTTCTATCTCCCAGGAAACGAGAGACATAAAAGATAATCATACCATCAACCACTAATGAGACTGTCAGAAGCTTTTGAAAAGTAAGTTTAGAAATGCCTGTGTGTGTCTGCTTGTATGTGCATGTGTGGAGCTCAGAGGAAAGCTTTGGTTGTCCTTTATTAAGGTGATGTCCTACTTTTTGGTGAGACAGGGTTTCTCATTGGTCAAAAATTGTCAAACAGACTATATTGGCTGGCCAATGAACCCCAGAGATCCCAACCTCACCCTGTCTCTGCTTCCCAGTGCTGGGATTATAGATATGTGCCATCACATGAAGCTTGTTAACACAGGTTCTGGAAATCAAACCCAGGTCTTCATACTTCCAAGAAAAGCACTTCACCAACTGAGCTATCCCCAGCCCCACTTCCCTGACCTAAGAATGCTTTTAATACATCTAGAAATATCTGTGGAATCTTCATGTCCAGTTTTTGCCCTATACTCTCTGGTGTATACTATCAATGTGAAATGGATTCACTGAAATATATATATATATATATATATATATATATAATTTGTTTACTTATTTGAGAGAGAGTGAGGGAGAGAAAGAGGCAGACACAGAGAGATTGGGCACTCCAGGGCCTCCAGGCACTACAAAGGAACTCCAGACACACGCACCACCTTGTGCCTCTGGCTTTATGTGGGTAGGGGGACTTAAACTTGGGTCCTTCTGCTTTGCAGGCAAATGCTTTAACTGATAAGCCATCTTTCTAGCCCTTAAATGTATATTTCTATATTCAACACACTAAGTATAAATTATAAAGTCAAGGTGAAAAATTAATTGCAGTGAATTTGCTTTTGATTTGTGACAATATTAAGATGTGTGAGATGCTCCAGACATAAACCATAAACAGAATTTTGTTTTCATGATGAAAATGGAAGTGTTTTTTTTTTTCATACTTCTTGTCTTCTGGACTTAGTTGATATGAGAATTTTTTGTTCTTATTATTTTTTGCTTGGTGTGTGTGTGATGTGGGTATGTGTGTATATGTGTATATGTGTGTGTATGTGTGTGTGTGTGTGTGTGTGTGTGTGTGTGTGTGTGTGTGTGTGGATGTGATCCATGTTATCATGCCCACACACTCACCTATGGTGGGGGTGCTCACCTGTAAAGGCCCAGAGCAGAGCCATGTGTGAGATTCCAACTCCTGTTATTTGATATATTTATTATCAATAATTAGATTCATTGTATGAGCAGGTCTTATGATGGTACCCCCATTTCCCTCCTCCCTGTCCCTAATACGCTGGGGGCCATCCTCAGTGGGCCTGCTGGGATGTCCAGGAGGTAGGGAGTTATGGATTGTAGAAGGGTGTATTAGTCTGGGTTCTCTAGAGGAAACAGAGTTGATAGAATAATTGTAGTAAAAGGGAATTTCCAACAATAGTAGTCTGCAGGCCCACAGTTGAAAAAACCAGTAGATGTTCAGTCCACATGGCTGGAAACCTCAGCAGTCCCAATCCAGCCCTGAAGGCCTGATGGCTCCTTTGGGAGTGGCTGCTCTTTAGTCCATGATGTGAGGCCAAGGATTCCAATGTCCAGGAAGGGTAGAAGAGCAGGATGCGAGTGCAAGTCACAAACAAGCACCAACAGCCAACACACAGAACAGCAAACAGGCAGGAGCGCAAGGAGAGAATTTCTTCCCCTTTATATAGTCTTAGGGTGTGATCTTGCAACCCTATCCCAGACTTAATGGCTTCCTGAGTCTCTGGAATTTCCTTTCTGCATGGCTCACACAGGAAAGGATGTTTACTTCCAGCTTCTTTGAGCTTCTTTACATCCTGCCCCTTGCTGAAAGGCTGCCTTCCTGTGAACATCCTCAGAGACCCACCCAAGATAATTAAAAAGATCAAGTTGACAACAAAACCTAACCATCACAGAGGGGTAGCAGTTTTTTTCCATTTGTGTGTTGTTGTTGGGGCGGGTGGCAATGTCTGTGGATATTTTCCACCACCATGGCTCCTACAATCTTTCTACCTCCTTTTTCACTCAGATCCCTGAGTCATGGTGGGTGAGGTCTAAGTCTGCTTTACTGTTGAGATCTTAAGAGTCTCTGGATTTCCGTTTTGGACTGTGTTGGGTGTCCTCAGTGTCTGTCTCCATTATCCTTTCACAAGTTATCTGTCTTGCTGTGGAGGTAGGTCTTTTGCTCATCCTGCCACTTCCTCAAAGGTTTTGGTCTGTAACTCCCTGTCCTAGTCATTGGCTACTTCCCACACTGAGCTGTTATCAGAGACTCACATGGTCCCCAAAACCAGAAAGGCTTCTGTCAAAGCTCTTGAATACCTGCCCCAGGCGAAAGGTAAGACACTATTGCTGAAGATACCACAGAGTGTCCTCACACAACACCAAGAGACCCTGCTTGAAACAGAATGGTTACCAGCCCCTAGATGGTAGCCTGTGTAGTGCTGGAAGGCCTAATATAAGCTGCCAGGGGAAATTGACCAAAGATATGAGAAAGCAGAGGTCATTGTTATACAACACTGAATGATTGTTCTTGTTTTGAGCCAGAGTCTCTTTACTAAGCCTGAAGTTTGTGAGGCTCCAACAATTCTGGGATCTCTGTTCCCCTGCAGGAACTGGGATTATAGGCTATCCCTGCTGTTTACATGGGATCTGGAGATTTTTTAAAAAAATGTTAAGAACTATTTTTTAAATATTTGAGCTCTGGAGGTCTCATGCCCCTCATGCTTGCAGAGGAAACACACTCAACTAATGAGCCATCTCACCAACCTGTGTCTCACTATATCTCAGGAAAAATGGATCTTTTGGGATCATCTTGAAAATAAACTTGCTTGCTATGGAAGGGGGATGGGTAGCAAAAGAACTTAAAGTGAGTGATTTCTCTTGGTTCACAGTGCTATTTATGCATTATTTTTATTACTAAATTGATTTTGGGGTAAGCAGGAGCAGCAAACACTTATTTGGTGAACAAATTTAGCAAGTGACAATTTTAGTTTATAAATTGTGCTATAAAAGAATCAAAATGCATCGAATAACCAGGTGTGGAAATGACCACACTTGGAACCTAAAGGAAAATGGGGCATCTTAAAGAGTAAGGCTTTGAGGTTTGGGGAGCACTGGTGTTAGTCAGAGATTGTCATCGGGAACTGAAAAGAGATGTGTGTTCACAGGAAGGGAGTTTGAGTTGTGCAGCACATTGAATCAACCTTCCAATATGATTTTCTTTGAAAGCGATGGCCCATGTAGTATTGGGTACTGAAGCAAAGGCAAAGAAGGAATCACTGGGTGCTTTGCTTTTGAGGCAAACCGATGCCTAGGTAAACAGGCAATCTCCAGAGCATGGCTGAGGCGTTTATTCATTCAGTTGGACAGAAAGTGTTCTGAGAGGTGTGACATCTGAATTCATTAATGAAGGCCTGGATAAATAATGCATGCTGATTCTAAGCATTATTTCCTTCATACTTGAAAACCTCCAACAGGTATAACCAAAAAGAAAATATTTTGCAATAAGCAATACTTTTTGTCCCAGCCTGCGGGTCAGTCAACGAAGACCCTAAGGGAGGGGGTGAGAATGGAAGGGGCAAGAGACATGAAGAATGGGGACAAGACAAGAATTCTGATAGAGTCCCACTTTATTGCAGTACAGGTAGCACTTTAATATCCACTTGCAGGAGGACGTGGGTGGGCACTTACGTAGGAACTAGCATTACCAGGTTGCTGGGTAACCTGACCACAATGAGGGCCATGTGTTCTCCAGAGGAAGCCTGTAGGTTGGAAAAGTAAGCTTAAGCAGAGAAATAGAAGCTGAGCTTTGGTTAGTTGAGAAAATGGCAGAGACCTTCAAAATACTGTTGACACAGGTAAGGCACAATAAGCAGCTTCCCACAACTTTTCCCTTTGGCAGGGATCTTTATAAGCACAGAAGGTGCTTGGGTAGTAGGCTTGCATGTTTCAGCCCACATTTATTTAATCATTAAATATGTACCAGGCAGTACAATAAATATTGGAAGGATACCTGGGATGTTATCACTCTGACCTTAAAAGGCTTAGTCCCAAAAGGAGAGACAGGGAACCAAAAAGAAAATGCCTCATAGTATAAATTTAAATTCTTTTTTTGTGTGTGTTTGTCTGTATGTTCATATATGGGTGTGGGCCCATGGGAATATGAAACGGTGTGAGGCATGAGGTTTACATGAGATGTTTTGCTTAATCTCACTCTGTCTTATGTTTCAAGACACAGTCTTTCACTTAACCTGGAGTGCACCAGCTGGCTAGGCTAACTGGCCAGAGAGCCCTGGTGATCTTCCTGTCTCTCCATTCCCAGTGCTGGGATTAAAGGCATGAGCCTCCCCTCACCCCCAACCTTGACCCTCAACACATAGCCTGTATGCTGGGAGATCTGAACTCAAGTCCTCATGCTTGTGTGGTAAGAATGTTATTGAGTAAGCCCTGTTCTCAACCTCAATTTGAAAACTTATATCAATGTTATGAGTAAGAGGAAGAAAGGTGAAGAATTGGAGTTTATAGATAGATGCCTCATGGAACCCCTCTGAAGGAGAAAGTGTGAGTACCACATGTAAAGGTGTGTTTACACTGTCCTGGTTAATATCATTGTCTGATAGTCTTGAACTTTTAACTTTGGAATTAATTAACCACACAATTTATAAGAAGCTTCTTTTTAAAAGTTTCCACCCAAGGCTTCTTTTCTGTTGGACTGCCTGCTTTTACACAAATTAAAGAAATTTTCTTTGGTACTAATTACTCTGTCTCTTAATCACTGACTAATTACCTCCACTTGAAACAGAATTTTTTTAGCATGCATGAAGGCCATGGGAGTGCTGTCTGAACTGGGGTTTGTTGTCATAGAACCTGACATAGTGACAGAATTTAAGGAACGCCTGCCTTCCTTTTGTCCAAAGTCAACTATTTTGACCAATTTTGCATTTTTTATTTATCTTTAAATAAATATGTATTAAAATCACTATAGCAATCATATTAAAGTAAGTCATAATTTAAAGCATTGTAGTCCATTATTATTATTATTTTTAAATATTTTATTTATTCATTTTCAAGCAGAGAGAGAGAGACAGAGAAAGAGAGAGAACACCAGGGCCACCACTTTGTGGGGCTGGCTTATGTGGGTCCTGGGGAATTGAACTCGGGGCCTTAGGCACTGGAGGCAGGTGCCTTAATCACTGAGCCATCTCACCAGCCCATTATTTTTAATCTTAATGGTGTTTGCTGTTCATAAGTTAGTGAATCAATGAGGTGAGCAAACAGATTCATTTTAAAGAAAATGAAGAAAAAAATAGGAGAAGGTTGGGCCATAGGGTACATGTTGATAATTTTAGCACTCAGGAGGCTGAGGCAGGAGGATCTTATTCTGCCTCTACCTGCAGAGTGCTGAGATAACATATATGCCTGAATAAAAGCATGTTTCTGACAATGAGTTTTTGATCTGTTTTCCCCCCTCACTTCCTGGATTAGTAGAAGCATCTCACACTTACAAAGACTGAGTCTAGATGCTGAATTATAGGGTGACCCTTTTGTGTTTGGTAAGAAAAGCCTAGACTATAAAATGAAGGCTATTTAATGAGGATGGATGACTCAAGAGCACTTACAATACCTATTTTATTTACTCCTAGGAATTTCGCATAATATGAAATACTTGGAGTTAAACTTCTCATTTCTGTGACAAACCTCCAACGAGAAGCAGCTTGGGGAGGAAATGGGTTTATTTTGGTTTACAGATTTGAGATGAACCTCCATGATGACACGGAAAATGATGGCATGAGCAGAGGCTGGACATCATCACCTCCTGGCCAATGTCAGGTAGACAACAGCAAGAGGAGAGTGTGCCAAACACTGCCAAGGAGAAGCTGGCCTTAATACCCATAAGCCCACCCACAACAATACACTGTCTCCAGGAATCTCCAGTTCCAAAATTGCCATCAGCTGGGGATCATGCATTCAGAACACATAAATTTATGGGGGACACCTGAATCAAACCACCCCAGTACTGAACCTTGTTGATATCTGCAATTCATTTAAGAAAGCCTATTTTTTTTTTTCATGGGAGGAGAATCCCAGAGAAGGGCATCTGAAATTTATAAGCAGATTTTAGGCAAAACAATGAGGCTGACTTGCCAAGCTCAGCATGGTATGTTCTCGCTAAAGAAACACAGGTTCATTTACTAAACTATACCTTGGCCACTCCTGGGAACTCATGATCTGTTCAGATTCTGACCAAGAAAGGGTTTTTGATAGATCTGAATACAGTTTTCTACAAGTGACCAGGACTTTTATAGTTTTGTTGTTTTCTGTAAGGCGAACTATGAGAATCAAGAGGTAATGCATTTCCACAGTGACTGGAGAAGAAGAATGCCTTCAAGTTCAATGACTCGGGTTCCTTCACAGTACTAGGAGTTGAAGCAAGCGAGGTATGATGAGAATGATGCCAAAGAGCTCAGAAGTCTGTTCATAAAACACAGGATCCCATTTCATCAGTGACAAAAAGCCCAAGATAATCTGCCACTTTGTGCATCTGGTTTTATGCAAGTACCATGGAATCAAACTCAGGTCATTAGGCTTTGAAGGCAAGCACCTTAACCACTGAGCCATCTCTCCTGCCCAGTTTCTTTTCTTCTATTGCTGACACCAGTTCCTCTTCCATAGAGATTTACTGCGCAGAAATGTTTCATTCTGCCTGCTTGAAACTCAACATGCCTGCAGTTCTGAGACCGCCATATATAACCAGATTGATACACACCAACGTGTCACTATTATTATTATTTAACAGGTTTGAGTTGGACAACACAATGTTGAATTTTGCCAGTTCCTGTATTTGAGAGCCAAAATGAAGGATTGTGAAGGATGTGAATAGATTCAAAGTATTGCATTGAATTTTAAAGTCACTGTTTTTATGAACTGATTCATTGCAGCAGATTGTGGGTTTTTTTTCATAGATTTTTATTGAAACTGCATTTCCAGAGTTTTTTTTTCTTCTTTTAGAAACATAAAATCAGTTCACAGAGCTCAACCTTTGAAGCTCACCCATCACTCCCCTCTTCCGTGTTCTTCTCATCACATAGTAAATAAATTGATAGACATGATATGAGTCACCTCAGTACAACTAGGCTTATTCACCTGTGCAAATTTCACCTGATTATGTGGATATTGGCATCTGAATCTTCAACTCTGGTTTTCTTTTGGCAGGTGTATATATGTAGTATACATGTGTATGTTTGTGGGCGTGCACTCGCATGTGTGTGTATGTGTGTGTGTGTGTGTGTGTGTGTGTGTGTGTGTGTGTGTGTGTGTGTGTGTGCAGGTACCTGAGAATAGTTGTGCACGTGCAGGTCAGGGGTTGACTTTGGGTGTCTTCCTCAATCATGCAACACCCTATCTTATTTTATGCATTTATATTGGTTTGGAAACAGAATCCCTCAATGAACCTAGCTAGAATGCACCGATTAGGCTGCACCAGCTGTCCAGCAAGCCTCTGGCATCCTCCTGTCTCTGTTTCCCCAGTCCTGGGAATAGCTTTGGTGGATGGGTGCTGGCGATGTGAACTCATGTCCTCATGCTTTGAGCACTTGACCAAAGGAACCATTTCCCTCATCGCAGAATGGTCACCTCTCACTCCAAGTGTTTCTAGCTGGTGTGCCACAGCCTTAACAGTTGTGGTGGACCTGCACTGTCTCTGTGTTTGTGTTCTCTAATCTCCAGGAATAAATTTGCTCAATCAATGTTCTTGGCCAAGGATATAGAAGGTCCATTGATAATTCTCTGCTCTGCCCTTAGAAGAAGGATTCAGTTCCTTTCAGGAGTTTAAGCTGCAATCAGAACATTATTCAGTATCGTGACGTGACATTGTTTGGTAATGCACAAGGCCTGGGTCAGTGCTCTGCAGTCAGTTGAATCTCAAAATGTTTCTAGCTACAGATATTCAGCATCTGTCCCCCCTTTCTCCACCTTGCCCTCTTGGGGAGCCCAAGGAAGACTATTGCTACTCTGAGCGTTTTCGGATCAGTGTTTTCTGCAAACTTCAGGTTACTAAGAGCATGCATTTACAAGAGGGTCTTCCTGTTCATTGCTTCTGTTCCTAGTTGCTTATGCCTGCAGTTACAGACATAAGACCATTTTATAAATCATTTCCAGAGGCCTTGTGGGTAGGGGTCTAGAAATCTCCAGAAATTACAATGGGTATGTTTGACTTTACAGCCTCTTGCTATCTTGTTATGAATTAGGTTATTAGGTTTCTGGTAGGAGGAATCCAGGCTTTCTGCTGGCATGGTTCTTATTTAGAAGAAAGTGTGCAACCTTGCCTTAGACCACTGTTCATTTTTTTTATGGGCTGCCAGCTTCATAAATTATTTCAGGTTGTTTCCCACGACAGGTACATTTTGTGAATGAATCACACACAAAGGAAATAAGTAACTGGCAACATTTTTCATGAATGCATAAGATAAAACACAGGGTCCAAATGTACAGAGAGGTCCCAAATGACCTGGCCCTTTTCCCATGTCTGCTTTCCCATTTTTTTTAATCTACATGGCTCAGCAGAATAACAAGCTTGTTAAAACTGAAAAAAAAAATCCACATGCCATTAGCATGTGTATCCAGAAGTGCTAGCTCTTGTTACTCCACCTGCTATTGGTTTGGGCAAATAAATAAAGAGATATATACACCCTGACAGAATCATATACAATAACACCACTGCCATTAACTCCTCTCTCTTCCTCCTCTTTTTAGCCCTCACCCCAATATTTTGATGGTGTAGTTTTTGATTTATCAGAACTGATATAGAGTTGATATCAGATTGGCTCTTTTTACTTAGTGATAAGAATCTAAATTACTTTCATGTCTTCTAATAGTTAAACGTTGTTTTCCTTTTCAGTGCTGAGTAATTTTCCATTGTAAGGATGTACTGTGGCTTGCATTTCTTCACACCTGTCGAGGAATTTTTTGGTTACTTCCAAGTTTCAACAATGTGAATAAAGCCACTGGAACCATATGTGTGCAGGATTCCCCATGGGACATCAGTTTTCAACTCCTTTTGATAAGTGAATAATAAAATTTCTAGATAGTGTGCTACGTAGATTTAATTTTGTAAGAAACTTCCAAGCATATATATTTATATATAGGGTTCTGCTATATAGTCCTGGTTGGTACTTATGGAACTGAACTTGTAGAATCACCTCGCCTCATCCTTGCAGCCTCCATACTGGGATTAAAATTCTTTTCACATATGGACACATAATGCACGCATGTATGTACACACCAAAATAAAATTAAATCAGTTACAATTAACATCAAGTGTATTAGAAAGATCAGGTAAATAGTTCCAGCTCCTCAGAAAATCCTTTTTTTCCTGCCAATCAATATTCCTTACCATCAACCAGTGATTTTCTGATTTCTTTCTTGTCAGTATTTTGGTTTGCAGCTTTGGAGTCTACACATGTGAGGTTTGCAGTATGGATTCTTTAGCACCTGGCGTTTCTGTAGTACTTGGAGATTCATTGTTGTTATATGTTCTAACCCCCACAATCACTTTCTTATAGTTGTTCTCTCTCTCTCTCTCTCTCTCTCTCTCTCTCTCTCTCTCTTTCTCTCTCTTTTGAGCATCACCATTATTCTCAATTTGGGTTTGGTCTGCTTATATTTGTTAGTATTTTATTGATGAAAGTTAAGAATTATTAGTATATTCTGGATTAAAATGATTATCCAACATATAGGGAGAATATATTTTCAACCACGGAGGTTCTGGATATTTCCCTAATGAGGTGGCTGGTGAAGCAAAATTTTTATCAAAGTAAATTGATATAATATTTTCTTTTTTCTATTGCTTCCCAAGAAAATTTTGGTTGTGCCTAAGTATTTATTGTCCGCCTAGTCTGAAGATTCTGCAGAGTGACAATATTTTATTCCTGACTTCGGTAGCTTGTTTCTTCTCTGCTTCTGAACTTGAGTACCTGAGCCAGAGGGTTATGACTTATGAATATTATCAAAGAGCTTGCTATTGCTTTCATTGACTTTTCTCCATTACATGCCAGTTTTGTTAACACAGTGTTGTAGTCAGCCATACGCTGCTGGGATGAATCTCCAAACCAGGAACAGTTTATGGGAGGAAAGGATTTATTGAAGCTACAGATCCAGGGGTAGTTCCATGATGAAGAAAGAGGCTGGACCCCTTTCCCAGGTCCAAGCAGAGAGAGAAACCCATCACCAACACCATATACACACCAGCAAAACAGGCAGGGGTAAAGGGAGAGAAATCATCCCCTTTATATACCCTTAAGGCAGGGGTCTTGCAACTCTAACCCAGATTTAATGGCTTACCTGAGTCTCTGGAATTTCCTTCTTGCACTGCCCTCTCAGGAAGGGATCTTCATTTATAGCTCCTCATAGCGTCTTTATATTCTGCCCCCTACTGAGAGGCTGCCTTCCTGTAAACATCCTCAGAGACCCACCCAAGATAAGATCAAGTTGACAACAAAACCTAAGCATCACACATAGTAATTCATTTTCATCCTTTATTTCCTTTGGTTTTAATTTTCATTTCTTTAGATTCTTTGGGTAGGGGAATACATAACAAATTTTCATCTCTTTTGTCTTTTCTAAGTGCTTAAAAAAATCAAAGTATGTTAAAATTGAATGTTTGCCTCTGAAAATGCTATTGTTGTTTTATACAAAATTTATGTTGCCTGGTATAGCTCTTCAGTTACCATATTTTTATTTCACATAAGTGTAAATTATAATTCACACAAGTGTGAGTTCTTTTATTCATGAGCTGCTCAGAACACAGGTTTAATTTCCAAATGTGTGAGTGCCCACATATCTTACTCTTATTAATCCTTAATTAAATACATTTATGCTGGGTGAATATGCTATGTATGATTATGATAGAATTTATTTTTATAATTCAACATATAGTTTACCTTGGTAAATATTTAGGAACACTTCAGAGAGTGTTTCACTGTATAGTTACTTATGTGGAGTGATCTACAAGATCGATTATATCAAGGTAGTATCAATGTTCAGCTTCTGTTTGTTCTCATGGGCCTTTTACCTATGCATTACAGTGTTGGCTAAATAGCTTCTGCTATGATTTCCAACTATAAATGTGGACCTGCCTTCTTTTGCTAGTAATGCTATGAAATTTTGTTCTGGGCTTTTGGCGTTCTCTGAGAACATATGCATTTATTCTTATCATGTTTGAGTAATGGATCTATCCTACTACCAAAAGGCGTCACTTTCATATCTATAGCTTTATTTTTCATCTGCTTTATATATTTTTTGATTATGTTCACAATACATAGTATGAGGCTTCCTAGAGACATTTTCATACAAGTATAAAGTGTACTTTGACCACACCCTCCATATCATGTGTCTCTTCCTCTTCCCCCACAGTTCATTCCTCCTCTCCTTAGTCTCACTTCTATTCCTATGTCATAGCGACAGGATTGCTGTTGTGTATCTTTTGTATAAAACCTAGGATCCACAAATGAGAGAAAAGGTGTGAGTTCTGTTTTTCTGAGTTGGACTGATTTGTTCAATATAATCTTCAATTGAAGCCATTTTCCTCTAAATGAACATAATTTCATTATTCCATATGTCTTAGTAACTTGCCCAGGTTTCATATATCCAGGGAGTACTGTTACCTTAGTCATTTCAGATTATTAATTATTTATTTTTATGTGAAGAGGAGGGTCCACCTGTGACAAAAATCACATGTGGAAATTAGAGAATGGTCTTTTCCCTCTGCCTCCCCACCCCACCCCATTTTTTTTGCAGCCTGGTATCCAGGAAGGATGGCCCTAGGGGGCCCTAGGTGCTCAGGATTCTCCTGACTCTATCTCCATTGATATAGGTATGTTGGGACTTCAGACTCATGCACAAATTTTCTAGTCTGAATTATGTGGACACTAGGATTCTGAATTCCAGTTGGCAGGTTTGCAGAGCAAGCATTTTTAACCACCTGGCCATCTACACAGCCCCTCTAGCCTTTATTTTATTTAATAATATTACTTAATACTTTATTTATGAGAGAGAGAGAGAGAGAGAGAGAGAGAGAGAGAGAGAGAGAGAGAGAGAGAGAATTCGTTTGCCAGGGTCTTGCTTCTGCAGATCAACTACACATACACAAGGCACTTTACGTCTGGCTTTTCATGGGTAGGGAGGAATTGAACACAGGCTGGCATGCTTGACCAGAAAGCAAGGGACTTTGACCACTGAGACATCTCCCAAGCCTTGATCTGTATTTTAAAACAGCCCTGTTGACATATAATTGACATATAGAAAATACACAAATTTAAAGTGTGTCATTTGATATGATTTTGCATGTCGTAGTAAAGCCATCATTGTATTTGTACACACACATATAAGAACATATATAGACACATATACTGAAACGAACATATATGAACAACATAGTGAACATAGGCATTACTTCAATAATTTCCTCATATTTCTACCTTATCTTTCTGTGCTCCATCAACCCAGTATCTAGATGACTATTGTTCTATATTTTATAATTAGTTAGTAATTAGTTATAATGATAATTAATGATAATTAATTTTATACTTTTATAAATTATAAAATTATTAAAAATTTAAAATTTATATATTTTTATATTTTCATAAATTAATTTTATAAATGTATTAATCATAATTAATTTTATAATTTTATAATTAGCAATTATATAGTGATTGATCCAACATTGATTTTGTATCTATTATATAAGGTATAAATTAAAGTCTACATTTTTGCATAATTTTTCTAAATTTCACTCATTTTCCTATTACTGTATATTAAAAAAAGCTATCTCTCCCATTAAACTTTTCTACCTATATTATTTGACTACCTGTGAGAACCAATTGTGATCTTTGTATTATCTTCCCTTTATTTATTTCTCTGTATGTATGTCAATATCACACTGACTTGGCAAATATAGCTTCATAGATCTTGAAATTAAGCAGTTTATGTCTCCCAACTTTGTTTTGTTTCTGCAGAAAATACCTGAGGCTTATATCAAGGCTGGGATGCAAATATTTGTTGCTATGGCAACAATAAACAAATGAGCTGTCTGAATTTTACTTCCTTTGTCCTTGTTGGAGAAGGCTTGATCCTTGAATGATAATTATCTTTTCCTTGTGTCTATCCACCCCTTGATAAGTATCCAAATTATTATTTATCTGGTATTTTCTTAGCATTATCTTAGAGAGTTCAGACTCACAGGATCAATGTTGATTAACTGACAACAATATTTAGTATGACTAGAATTATACACGACACAGTGATTACTCTGAAAGAACTCTCTCAGCTTGACGTCAAAAACCAATCAATAGACTCGTGCATTGATAGAGTCCTGTGGTAAAATCTGTCTTATATTTGCTTTCCTTAATTAGGTAAATTGGAAAATAGGTGAGGAAACTGAGAGTATATTTGATTAATTTTAAGTTATATGTTTTATAGGAGTTATCTAAAATTTAGATGCAATAGATTTTTACTTTGAATGGTTTTTAAATTTATTCAACTTTTATTTGAGAGAGAGATGGAGAGGGAGAGAGAAAGAATGGGAGAAGGAGAGAGAGATAGAGATAGAGCGAGAAAAAGAGAGAGAATATGGGTACAGGGCTTCATGCAACACTGGAAATAATCTTCAGACATATATGTCACATTGCACATATGGATTTGCATAGATCCTGGGGAATTGAACCCAGGCTGTCAGGCTTTGAAAGCAAGTGCCTTAAGGGCTTGAACCATCTTCCAGTCCTGAATATGTTTTGAAGTGGTCTTACAACTTTGAGGAGAAACATCACATCACCCTAAAATCCCTCCTGATACAGTTTATAATTCTAGATCTCACTGGTCAGCCACTAGAGTGCTTTTATCAACAAGACATGCCACATTCACATCTGTAATTTTCTGCTATTCTGAAATTTTTTTTACCATATTGCAAGTCATAGTATCCATCTTTTACTTAGTGCCATAAAATATATTTAGAGGGATTTGGGTACTAAGATGTGATATAATGAAAGGTGCTCTGATTCTCTAACGCACACTTTTATACATGCTTTCATATTGTTTTCTGTCTAAAAGAGAAGTTTGTTGATAATTATATCATGTCTTCCTAGGAAAAGTGACAAATGCAATTGTAGGAATGTGAGCAGGTTATACAAAAATGTCACAATGTTCACACTTTGCTTGGATTTACTAAACATTGTCTTAAGACACACCCCTCCTCTGCTGGAGTCAGAAGAGAATCTGCCAAAATGGTTCCCAAGAAGAATTAAAAAGCAGGGGCGTACAGCAGTAATTTCTGCTCTTGTATGCATCTCAGAAGTAGTTGCTAATTATACAAGAATGGATATTATTACAGACAGAGACAGTCTATTGAAGCATGCACCTTTTAAAATTGAAATTGCTTTGGCAGGAGAAATGTTTATTTCACTTTGATGAAATCAGAATTCATGCTTCTCTTTTTAGTAAAACAGGAGACTTTTAAATATTTCCCTTGTACCCAAAATATCTGTGATGTGTGCTCAATCTAAATTTGAATAAGCTTTTGATTTTCATAAAAAATTTACTGTGTATATCACTTCATAGTATAAAATATTATGATAAATGGCAACTTTCATACAAGAATAACTCTAATAAACACAGAAATGTCTTACATATCACTTAGATTCACTGATTGTTTTGTGTGATTATGTGGCTATGCATACATGTATGTGTGTTCTTGTGTGTGTGTGGGGTGTACACATATGTACATATGTGTGTGGATGTATATATGGAAGCCATACAACAATGTTGGGTATTGTTCATAAGATGCCAGCCATATTTTTTTGAGAAAAAGTCTCTCATTGACTTGGATCTCACCAAGTATGTAAGGTTTCCTGACCAGTGAACCCAGAGGTCCACCCTTTTCTGCCTCCCCAGTGCTGGGATTTTAAACAAGTACCACTGTTCCCAACTATTTTCACTTTGATTTTGTGAATTAAACACGGGTCCTTCTGATTCCAAGGCCAGCACATAACCGACAGAACCATTACCTCTGCCCCAGATTTCACTGATTTAAAGTCTCATTCCTTGTTACAAGGAAGCCATCTTTGATGTTATAATTCACATATAACATTTCAACATGTACTATAGTTCTTTCTTGTAAAGTAGCGAATTTTTGCTCTTGTGGTAAATTAAAAGTTCAAAGTAGATCAAAGTAGCACAAGTATGGTTTGAGCTGCATCCCAACAGGATAGATTTTATATAAATGTAGACATTTTCTATGTTAGTAATGAATTTTTGACTAGAGGTTTTTCAGAGGCGGTTATCAGACTGGCCAAATGAACACAAGGTTTAAAACTTGATAAGTGAAAGATTTCTGCTTCCTCTGCCTTGCAGATATGGTTCATTGGTCTGATATGAGTTGTAAGAATACACATATTAGGGCTGGAGAAATGGCTCAGCCGTTAAGGCACTTGCCTCCAGTGCCTACGGCCCAGGGTTTAATTCCCCAGGACCCAAATAAGCCAGACCCATAAGGTGGTGGCCCTATGTGCTCTCTCTCTCTCTCTCTCTCTCTCTCTCTCTCTCCCTCTCTCTTTCTATCTCTCTCTGTATCTCTCTGCCAGAAAATGAATAAATAAAATATAAAAAAAGAATCCGCATTTTAATAATTCCTCAAAATTTACAACTCCTCAGATGATGGAAATAAATTCTCTGTTTACTTTTATTGTGGTTATAAAGAACACTTTATAACAGCTTTCCAAATTATCTTTAATTTTGTACCTACCTTGAGGCAAAAACCTGAACAAAATACACGGTAACTTTTGACATGAAAAATAGGAACCTTCCTTTTATTGTTCAAAATGATTAAGCCCCCAAATATATCTATATATTTGCTAAAAATTCTTTTGCCTAAAGGTCTCATGATTGCTTCTGAGAATGTCACAGATTGGTTACACCTGTGTTTCTATGCATATCTCTCTAGATTTCCCCTTCTGGCTTTCCTGTTTGATCACACCATACCACACATGCTGCTTCTGGGTCCCTGACTAACAATGAAATCACACATTAGCTGGACTGAAAGGAAGCCAGCCAGATTTATTGGTTCTATACTAATGTTAGGGATCACACTGGTGTCAGGGGACTCTAGGTTCTTTCTCTGTCTGTCCAGATCCTCATTCCCTGTAGTGATTGATGGCCTCCTTCTCTCTGTAGATCAGAGAGAGCTTGTAGCACCTTCCCACTCCAAACATTTCTTCATATAGCCAAGAAGAGAAATCCTACTTTTTCAGCATAGCTTCAGGTTGACCCACGTCTCACCAAGACCAGTCACATATTCAGGGCATCATCTCCTCCCAAGAACATTAGCTTTTTAGATCTTCATTTCACTAGACAGAGCCTAGAAATCTGATGCTGTTCTAGGAGGAAATCTTGCAGTCCTTCATGGCGATGGACACAAAGGTATTTCATTATTCACTGATATAGTAATAAAGGGAAATATATTAAAATATAGCATTATTTCTGTGGAAACAGTTTCAATTTAGGATAGATAATAAATGCTCTCAAAATTAGTCTCTCAAAAAAGAGAGCTACATTTATAAAAATAATTTATTTGTTCATTTGGAGAGAGAGAGAAAGAGAGAGAGAGAGAGAGAGAGAGAGAGAGAGAGAGAGAGAGAGAGAGAGAGAATGGCCATCCAAGGGCCTCCTGCCACTGCAGACTAATTCTAGATGCATGTGATAGTTTGTGCATTTGGTTTTACATGGTACTGGGGAATCAAACTATGCCATCAGGCTTTGCAAGAAAGTTCATTTAACTGCTGAACCATCTCTCTAGTACCTAGAGCTACATTTAGATAAAAAGGTTAAGCATGTGGTTAATGAAACAACTAACACAGTGAGAAACAACACTGTCTGGATGGCAATGCAATAAATAATACATAGTACAAGTGTATGGTGTAGGTGATGGGTTTTTATCTCTGTTTAGACCTGTGAAAGAGGGTCAGCCTCTTTCACTGTTATGGAACTTCCCCTCAATCTGTAGTTTCAATAAATACTTTCCTCCCCAAATTGTGCCTGGTTTGAAGATTCATCCCAACAGTGTGTGGCTGAATACGACACCCCCTTTAACCCAAACTGCTTCCACACTTGGTGGGAGAATCTGTTTTATTTTACTCACAGCAGAGAAAATAGAGGGGACCATAGATCCGTAGATAACACAAGAAGATACATGACTGCCCACTATAGACAGAGAAATGGAATATGAAAGCATTGTGGAAAATGTTATCTGTTCGACAATTAGAAGGTTTTGTATACACAATGAATGATAGACAATTATCATGTGTGGTCCATGGATTACTTGGGGGGGGTCATTGTACGCTAACACCCCGGTTCATCCATGCAGCAGGGTGGGCAGAGTCTTGGGACAGTGATGAGCCTATGGGCCTAGCCACCCGGGAGACAGTTGCAGTGAACAGCTCGTTTATTAGGTTGGGGAGGGTGTTTTTATTTAGGAGGATGTGGTACCCTGCTAATGTGGCATGGAGGAAGTGGGTTCTGCTGAGTCTGGCAGGCTTCTGGGACCATCTCCTTCTGATAAGGAAGTTGAGGCAAAGTCCAAGGGCCCCTGTAAATCTTAGCAATCCTGAGAACTCCAGCCCTAGGCAGGCCACAGCTGTCCCCTGAGATAAGATAAGCAGTTCAAAGCCTAACTTATTCCAACAGCAAATAACAAACCTAAACAATAAGGTTTCATTTCCTCTGCTGACATCACCATTCTCTCACAGATCTTGCTTCCTATGCTTCTACCTCTGACTATATAAACAACTGCTATCTATCAATAAAATGAGAATTGCCCACTGCCGCGTTCTCCCTAGAGTCTCATCTCTCGTTAGGCTCACAGCTATTCCAAGCCGCTGCTCACCCAGCTCCCGTGGGTGAACGGGCGTTGCAACCCCCTAAGTAACCCATGGACCCAGAGGAGGGAAAAGGAGAGGCAGGGCCGTAAGCAGCAAGGGGATTGGCAGGGGCAGGGTGGTAGTTTGTGGATGTCTCATGTGGATGTCTGATTTGCATAGATAAGTTGGGGGGACTTTCTCAGCCCCAGGTGGCGGGAGTTATGTGACTTTAACCATGTAACAGATGGCAGTGGCTGTAGAGGAGCTGTGACCTTCAAACTTTCTCATTGCCTGGGCTTGTTATTACCTTATAGCTGAGGTATATGAACTCCAGTAAACTCAGGCCTTGAAGTGCCTGGACTTATCAGGGTGTTCTGGGGCCTTTTAGGTGGCTGGAGAGGGAATGGATGAGATAATCAGGGATTCAGACCTGTTTCAACTTTTCCTTTAACCCTGTGTCCTCCATGCCTCTCAGTAGAGTCCCACAACCATGAAGGACTAAACGAGTCTTTGTGTTATTTACATGTTAGATTTCATCAAACTTATTGGACAGATGAAATGTAAATATGAAAATAATATGAAGAATTGGAAAGAAAAATAGAGTTACTTCCAATTAAATAGAACTATAAATCCAAAATGTTTCCATAATTTTCAAAATAAACTTTTACAATGCCCATTGTTGTTTTGATGGTAATAAGTATCCACAATTTATGGTCTATTTTGGTTCTTTTCAATTTTAATTTTCTCTTTAATTACCTAGAAAACAATTGAACAATTACTTAATTCACTTTAGCTATGTAAACTTATTTTTTGAAAGATAATAAGCAAATTATAGGATGATTGAAGAACACAATAATGCCTTTTAAGAAAGTTAGAAATATGCAATGGAAGAAAAAATGAAAAGGAAAAACCTTGAGACTTTTGTAATATTTGCAGATATGATTGTTGAAAAATGGATCATGAGATCCTTTTAATAATAGTCTCAGATTATTTATTTGTCTCCAGCCATTTTTTAATCATGATTTATCTTTTCTTCACAAAACTCTATATTGGAGTGTTTTATTTTTAAAGAATGGTTGAAAGTGTTGACTGATAAAACTAACTATGTGCCTGAGGAAAATCCATGAGACCAAAATAATAGCACTTTGACTGATTGTAAAATAAAAATAAAGCAATTGAATATTTTGTCTTTTGATATAGATCAGATATCAAACTGTCAAAGGCAGAAAAAATTATTTATTCAAAGATTCTATTTGACAAACTTGAAACATATATAGTTAAGATGCTATTTATTTCAGCTGTTTTGGATGTCCTAACAGATGGTATGGTCATGAATCATAAGGTATTTTTTATTCATTTCTGTAAGACAAAGGTTTATGATTAAAAGGTGATAGAGAGCAGGTGTCAGAGGGTGGGTTTAGGTTCCCCGTGGGTGCTCAAGTTGACAGTCATCACCAACCTTAATTTCGTATTCACACATGCAATATTTTGCAAGTCTTATTTTCCTTATCTATAAATTTTATAGTTACAAAAATCACATCAAGTCATGAATTTATGTCATGCAGCTTTAGAAATACCTATAAACATATACAAAATAGAAACCCTTCCAAGTAGCAATCATTAATTAGGAAACTATTAGAACATTATTATTATCTATTCTCTTTAGATATTTATGTTTTCTCATGATCAAAGAATCATAGCACTTCTTTGAATTAAAACATCTTTCAATGAATAGCAAAGGCATTTTAAATAGTGACTTAAGTTCTTTATCAAGGATGCCAAAAATAAAAATAAATAAATAAATGAAAATAACAAATATGCTACAAAGAATATCATATATTGGGTGGCTTCTACAAACACCTCATATTTGCAATTCTAGATATGAGAGGACCAGTACCAGGATGGTTTCTTATCATAAACTCCTCCTCATTTAACATTTAAATTGAAACACTTTCAATTATAACACTTTCAATATAAAATAGTGAGCTATTTTTGTTCCAGAAGTACTTAGGGAAATATATATATATATATATATATATATATATATATATATATATATATATATATATATATATATATATATATATATATAAAATGCCATATGTAAGAATCTAATGCTTTAATCTAACTGGTTTAATCCACAATTGGTATCGTTATCTTAGATAAACTTTCAGTTCAAAGTATTTTTATTCCAGAATTTCGAGGGAAGTGGTCTGACTTGTCTGATGGGCACCTGGGGTTGAACCATCAAACCCAACACTGAATGAATGGTCAATTACCACGTTTCCTCCAGCACTGGGATAAAGATGCTCTTCCACTTTTACTTGATATTTTAGTGAATCTCACTATTCATAAAATAAACTTGCAAAATCCCATGCTCCTGAGGCTGTTAATTTACTTGTAGATGCCTGCATGGTTTACATGGCATGCTAATTTCCATGCAATTTTACTATATTTTTTATGTCCCATTTTGAGAGTTTTATTTTCAATAATCTTCATTTTCTATAGTTATGTAATGATCCATTTTTATTTCTAGTACTAAAGATTTATACCATGAGATTATTTTTTTCTTTTTAACATATCTATTTTCAATAAGTAGATATATTGTATGAACAAGTCTTGTGATGGTACCCCCATTTCCTTCCTTCCTGTCCTCAACCTGCTAGAAGCCCTCCTCAGTGGGCTTGCTGGACAAGTCCATGGGATAGGGGGTTATGAACTGTACAAGAAGTAGACAGTATTTTTCTTTGTGTGTCATTGCTGAGGGGGGGCAATGATTCTGGATTTTCTTAGGCTTAAACTTTCGCTTTCCAATTATCCTGCTTGATCTTCAGAATAAATTCTATAATATTATGGTTTCTCTTCTTTTTTCTTTAAACAATTTTATTAGTATATCAATATATATTAACATAACCAGATTATGAGTAACATGTGTTATTAGAAAAAACCCTTAAGACCAGAATGTCACATTCCTTTATGCATTAGATATTCTCCCTCACCGTGGCTCTTATAAACTTTCTGCCACCTCTTCTGCGTACTTCCCTAAGTCATTTGAAACAGTTGGATTTTCAATAGCCTCAAAAAAAAATCAAATACCTTGGAATAACATTAATCAAGGATATTCTGGTTTCTTGATGTGTTTTCCTAACTGCTATCTCAGTCTTTGCATTCTAAATCTTTTGAAAAACATTTTATTCACTTTTAGGAAGGAATGCCATTCTCCCCATCAAATAAATGAACTGTTCACTGAAAGTGTCTCCAGAGAGGTCTCTCTTCCCTGTGATCATGGCCACCCAACTCTGTCCTCCCAGGTCTGTGGATGAATAGGGGTGTTGGTGCGTATGACCCCCAAGGAGTCTATAGACCCACATAATTCCAGATTGATCAAAGAACATATTTGTATAGGAACTGATCACAAATAGTGGTCACCAAGGGGAGAAGAAAACTAGATCATGGTTACGTGTGAGGTGCTCATTTAGATCAGTGCAAGTTGAGGTCCCAGGTTGCTAATAGGATCAAAAATGAGGGAAATGGTGTGTTTGATCCTCAAGCCAAGCAGTGTCCTGGCAGGCTAAACTATTTGCTATGCTGGCTCAGCTCAGGTTCACAAGCAGCCAGACTTTCGTGACCTGTCAACTTAGTCTATACTGGATAGTGAGCAGTGGAAGTCCTGGGCTCTCTCTCCTCAGAGTTGGTTAGTAGAAGTGTGTTTAATTACTCCTGGAATGTTCGAGACTCATCTAGTAAAGCAGTAAGTGGAAGTTACTTAAGATTGTCTCTCTGAAACAAAAATAAACCATGTCAATCTACGCTTTTTAGGTTTGCTCATCCGAAAGTGGCAGGCTAGCGTGGAGACATTTCTTTCATCACATTCAGTGTTGTCCTTTCGATATGCTGAAAGAATATTATTTCTGGGATGGATGCTTCTTATAAAAATTGGTTCCAGGGTCTGCATAGATGGCTCAGAATTTAAGGTGTTTGCCTGCAAAGCTTAACAACCTGGGTTCTAGTCCCCTGTACCAGATGCACAAAGCGGTGCATGCATCTGGAGTTTGTTTGCAGTGGCTGGAGGCCTTGGCATGCCCATACTCCTCTCTCTCTCTCTCTCTCTCTCTCTCTCTCTTTCTCTCTCTCTCTCTGTATCTCTGATTGCAAATAAATAAACAGAATAATAAAAAAAGATTAAATATCTATTCTCTAAAGTGTCCACAGAATTTAGAATTGTATGAGATGTTAAAAACAATGGAACTCAGTAGCCATGTGCAGTCATTGGGATCCCCTGGCTGTTGACTGAAATTATGCCAGAAGGAATCTCCAATGTAATGGAAATTGTCAAATTTTGATTGCTGGCTAAGAATTTATATTTCCAACACAACCCAAGCCAGCTTTTTCTAAAGTTTAAAAGTGGTGATTATCTGAGGTCCTTGTGAGTCATGGAAACTTCCAGAAGTCTGAGGCCTTATGAGAGTTTCAGGAGAGCTATCCAAGGGACTATGTGTTCAGCAAGCTACTTAGGTATTTCTTTTTATCCGTAAAGCTTGTGAAACATTGGTAAATTTATTCAAGTAGCTTTATAAACCGAGTGCTTCAGAGATTTAGGGAGCCATAATAAAAGAGTTGAAGAAACTCGACATTTTTGTGAGGGCTGTATTTTGATTCTCTTTTGTTTTTGTTGTTGATGCATAAGGAAATCAGGATGAAAGAATTCATTGGATTTCCAGAATAAGAAAACTAGAAAATAACAGAGGAATGGTTTCTATGCAGGTTTTCGGAGATTGTTACTCTTATTCTTTTGTAAACTATCTTCTAGGGATGAATTTAACAGGCATGTATTAAAAGTGTTAACTGTTTTTGTTTTATTGCCAAATGACAGTCAATGATCATTACACTCTACCTGGGAGATAAAGAAGGTAGAGACACAGGTAGCTGAAAGGAAAGTGGGCCCTGGAAAAGCTCTCAGCATATGTTGGGGCTGGAGTAGAATTGGGCTCTCCTGTGTCTCCCTCTGTCTATAAGGAATCAGAGATGTTTTAATACGTTTTAATTAATTCTCTTGTTTCATTCCACAGCTATCAGTTCCCTTTGATACATAGATGCCACCAGCATAATTAGTCAGAGTTTGAGGCATCCATTGTTATTGGGGTGCATTACTGCAAAGAAAGAAACTGTAGACCTTGGAGCTGGTTCTCTCTTGGTCTGTGGCTAAATGGTCAAGAGGATGATATTTCTCTCAGACATAGCTTTTATTACTCTCAAGGGAAAGAATGGGGAAAATCCTTGTTTTGGTTAACCTTGATTGGCCACCTGGTGGCATTTAGAATCTCCATGGGAATACACCTCTGGGTATGTCTATGAGTTTGTTTCTTTCTAGAAGTGTGGAAGGAAGGAGATATTCAACCTGAATGTGAGGGGAAACATCCCTTGGGCTGAGTCCTGAACTACATAAAAAGGAGAA
Organism: Zapus hudsonius; assembly: GCA_004024765.1. NCBI lineage: Eukaryota > Metazoa > Chordata > Mammalia > Rodentia > Dipodidae > Zapus > Zapus hudsonius. Next base: position 908 of record PVHP010017754.1, on the reverse strand, counting down.
AGCTAGCTCCTGCATGCCAGCAGTCATTATTTTTTTCTCTACTTCTTCATTGCAGATGCAATGGGACCAGTTGCATCAGGCCCCTGTCACCATCTGTAACCACTAATTATGAATGAGCTAAATGAAGCCCTTCCTTCCTTAAGTTGTGTTCATCTGGTATTTTGTCACAGCAATTATAGAAGTAAAAGTAAAAAAAACATACTATCTGACCAGTATAGTATTCCTTAGTCCACTACTATGTGGGATCACATAGTATATATACCTCTTCTACATGCCCTGGAATCTTATGAAAGCAATGCCATTTTCTATGAATGCAACTATCTATAAAGAAACATTTGCTACTTCATCAAACTGTAATTCATAGTACAGAGAACTTCAATTCATTTTTAAAGTGATTTCAGAGTCATCATTCCTGTTTGAGTAGCCTTAATATGTAGAGAGTTGGGAAGAGAGCTCAGTACATAAAACATTTGCCATGCAAGGAGTAAGAACTGTGTTCAGTCCTAGAATCCACAGAGGCTTCTGTGCTTGTCATTGCAGTACTGAGGAGGCAGATCCCTGAGAATTCCTGCTCAAATAATCTAACAGAATTGGTGAGGTTTGGACCAATGAGAGAACTTGTCTCAAAAAAAGTAGATAGTATTCCTGAGGACCACACCCAGTTATCTCATACATGCATGTGCACCACGTACACAAGGGCACCCCCACAAACACATGCATACAAGCACAGACACACATACATTAACATGTTCACCCTTCCTATATGGGTAATATTCCACATGACATGTAAGACAGATTATGTAGAATTGACTACCCTCTAGAATATACTGGTGTCTCTTACTGTTTTTGATGTCTTCTGACAACTACCCAAATTTTATGGAATTTTATGTATTCATAAAAAAACTTAC
>PVHP010017753.1:0-34066 GCA_004024765.1 Zapus hudsonius | reverse complement strand
CTGCTTTTGGCTGAATACCAGCGTTAACTCATTTTTATAGGCTAGCATTCTGCTGTTTTTCCTTCATGCCTGCTTGTTTTCCATCTAGAACGGAGTCCTTAGAGACAGCGCTGAGGGTCGTGCTTCCCGTGGAGAAGGAGTGCTTCCTTCTGAGTAGCTTCTACCTGCCCCTCCATGATCTGGCCATCCAGGACCTTCACCTCGCCAATGCCGATGCCATTCATCAAACCCTGACGGTGAATCATTTCTCACAGTGGATTTATGGAATCTTTCATCTTTCAGAGATGTGTAGATGTTGAAAGTTTTGTTTTTCATATCGTAGAGTTAGACTATAAGCTATGACAGAAACATCTTCACTAATTTAGCCTTGTTATTCATTCCTGAATTCTTCTGTTCCTTGATGTTTGGGGGTAGATACCCAGGAGTGAAATACTGAAATACTTTTTTTTTCAATTCAAAATGAAGCTTTCTTTATGAACGCTTTCTTCAGTGACTGAATTTTTTTTCCTTTTTTTTTTCCTTCCAGAGATAGGGTCTCATTTTAGCCTAGGCTGACCTGGAATTCACTATGTAGTCTCAGGGTGGCCTTGAACTCACAGCAATCCTCCTACCTCTGCCTCCCATGTGCTGGGATTAAAGGTGTGTGCCTGGGAGTGACTGAATTTCTAAGCCTCATACTAGACTCATAGACTTCAGTTGGCATATTCTCTGTTTATTTATTCCAGATTCCATTTAAAATCATATATATGCATTTATACACACATACACATGTATTCAGATTACTTAACACAATCTCTTCACTTTATCAAGTTCTTTTTATTGGTGTATGTATATATATGTGATGTGGTATGTGTATGCCCCATGTACACACATGCAGAGGTGAGTGTTAGGTATTCTCCATTGTTCTTCCACTTTTGTTCTCTTGAGACAGAGTTTCCAGGTGTGTGTGGCCACACCCATCTTTTTCTATGGGTGCCGGGGAATGAACTCATGCTAGCTCAGGCCCTCGGGTTTGTGTGGTAAGCACTCTTACCTACTGAGCCATCCTCTCCACCCCTGATCGTCTCTATTTACTTTGATAAAAAGATTTATATAGTTTTTTTTGGAGGGGGTTTGGGGGGAATAGAAGCATAAGGGAAGGTGTCAGATAATTAAACAGCTGGGCCATTCATCACTGACATGCTGCTTGATATTGAAAATGTCACCTTGGCTTAAACTCAGAAACATTTATTCTAGGCCAGATATTCTAGGTAGTCATGTAATTGAGATCAGCTTCTGACAGGTAACTTCTTTCCTGTTCCTCCACAACAGCATTTTGTTTTGGTTTTGTTTTGTGGTCCTGGGGCTAGAACCCAGGGATGGGCATGTGCCAGGCAAGCACTCTATCACTGAGCTACAACCCCAGCCTCTCTTTTCACTTTCTTTTCCTTAATTTAGAATCTCCGAAATTCCACAGCAAAACAAGTGAAAATATGTATCAATTTAGAAGAACTAAGCAACTTTGCATCAAGAGAATTGCACCCATTTGATCTTCGGGCAATGCAGAGTATTGTGCTGGCATGCAGAACAGAGCTGAATAAGGTAGACCAGGCAGTACAGATAAGAGGAGATGCCCTGCAGGCTGTCGAAGAGTTTCTGGCTTCTCTAAGAACAGGTAGGCTCTCCATTGAGCTTCCCACCAAGCTTTCTGCCTCAGATGCACCGGAAAATACTCTTCTAGGGCAGAATGTCGAGGAAGAGATTGATCTGCTGAGGAAGACGGCCAGACATTTGGACGCACGCTTGAAGAAGCTTCACATCGGATTTATCGATGCTGAGCTAGGGGAAGATACCACCTGTGAGAAACTTCTGGATGCCTTGTTGGAAAAGTTATCAGAGACACGTGGCCATGGCGATCAGGAGGAACCTGCTGCAGAAAAGAAATTACTAGATGCTTGTAGTTCCAAAAATAATGAACTCTTTAAAAATATTCAAGACATACAGAATCAGATCAGTAAACTCGGCCTGAAAGACGCAACTGCTCCTGCAGTAAAGCACCGGTAAGAGCAGACATGTTGCCCCTTTCCACCCACTGGGACACGTGTGTATTTCCAAACATCAACTTGTGTCAAAGAAATACCTCTGTGTCTTTCTGTTTCCCACTCTCTTTTCAGTGATCATTATTCATTTCTGTAGATTTTTCGTGCAATCTTCCTCTTTATTGGTATGATGGCTCTGTGAAATGTTGATGTCTTTCTACAACGCGTGTCTTCTTATGAACAAGGGAGTGGTGAAGTAAGACATGTGTGAAAGACATGTACTTCAAGGACCCTTGTACTTCTCTGTGTAAGAGAACACCTCACACATTTGATACTAAAGGAACAGGTGGTAGGAGATCACATGTACATCTCACCCATATTTATTGTCAATAATTTGATACATTGCATGAGCAAGTCTTATGGTGGTATCCCCATTTCCCTCCTCCCTGTTCCCACCCCACTGGGGGCCTTCCTACGTGGGCTTGCTGGAACAGTCCATGGGGTAGGGGGTTATAGATTGTACCAGAGGTAGTCAGATTTTTGTTTTCTCTCTCTCTCCCACCATGGCTCTTACAATCTTTCTGCCCCCTCTTCCGCTCAGGTCCCTGAGTCATGGTGTGTGAGTTTTAGGTCTGCTTTACTGTTGAGGACTTAAGAATCTCTAGATTTCTGCTTTAGGTTGTGCTGGGTATCCTCAGTGTCTGTCTTCATTATCCTTTCCCAGGTTATCTGCTTTGCTGTGGAGGTAGGTCTCTTGCTCATCTCATCACTTCCTTCAAAGGTTCCATTTGGGCTCTAGATCATAAGTTAGGGCTGGTTCATCTCCTGTCTGGGTGACAGGTAACATCTCCAGTCCTGTTGGTGGGAATGGATTATCCACTGTTCTCACTGGCTTCTGAAACATACAAACAGAATCTCCAACAGTGAGTGAGATCATTATAGGTTAAATGAGACAAACATTGTTAATCTGTCGAGATTCTAATGAGTATAGCCTTTCTGTAGATCTCTGGTTAGTGGGAGATCTCTCCTTGGAGCCCAGGTTCTTGGTTTTCATATGAGATTGCCATGGATCCCAGTTCCAGCTAAGGGTTACCTGCCATTGAGCAGATCTCTTAGCCAAATAACAAGCTGTTGATTACCCACCCAGGTTTAGTGCCACTATTGCACTATTTTTGGCGTTACTGGTCTCTACCAGTCTTCATCATTATTGTAGCATCATTCAGTGTTGTATATCGATGACCTCTGCTTTCTTGGAATATCTTTGGTCAATTTCCCGTGGCAGCTCGTGTAACACTTTCCAGCACTACACTTGCTGCCATCTGGGGGCTGGATACCATTCTTGATTAAGCAGGGTCTCTCCGTGTTGTATGATAACAATCTATGGTGTCTTCAGCAATAGGGTCTTGCCTTTTGCCTGGGGTGGGCACTCAAGAGCTTTGACATGAGCCTGTCTTATTTGGGGGGACTGCATGAAAATAAGGGTTTTAAGGTATCCTTCCTTATTGGTTAGAATGGTGTGTAAGTTCCCCCCACCCCGCCCTCCCTTTCCTTCCCTGCCATCTTTTTAGAAAATATTTTATTTACTCAAGTGAGCAAAAGAAGAGGTGGGTGAGAGAGAGAGAACAGGCATGCCAGGGCCTGTTGCCATTGCAAACCAGCCCCTCACAGTCACACCTTGTACCTGGACTTCCTTAGTTCTTTGGTGTCGTCCTGTCTGTCTAGCAGGCTCAGAGTGCTGCTGAGTAGGAATTTAGGAGACAAGCTAAGGTCGGTGTCTGTTATGGAGTTGGAACAGAAGTGGAGTAGCCTTCTGTGTGTGATGTTGTTGTCATTCCAGCATTTACTCTAGGGTCTCCACATCATGAAAGCTAAACTGTTAGCAGGAGTTACTTTTGTGGAACGTTCTCCTTTTTTCTTTTTCTTTTTTTGGTTTTTCGAGGTAGGGTCTTGTTCTAGTCCAGGCTGACCTGGAATTCACTCTGTAGTCTGAGGGTGGCCTTGAACTCACGGCGATCCTCCTACCTCTACCTCCCGAGTGCTTGGATTAAAGGCGTGCGCCACCATGCCCAGCTACGTTCTCCTTTTTTCTGAGTCTCTCCCACTCTCGATCTCTCTAGTTCCTCTCACTTAGTGGTCACTGAAGAGGTTTTATCTGATCAAGTCCCTTAGTATAGCAAAGTGTGCTCTTCCCTCTGACCTTTCCTCACCCAGTACCAATGAGACTTTCATTCCTAGAGGATATAATTTATAATGAGGGGTTGAACTACTAAGAATTATTATTTATGATTTTGCATGTGTATGTCGTGCCTGTGTGCTCATATGTGTGCAGAGGCTGGAAGCTGAAGTCCAGGGTTTTCTTTGATACTTCCTTATTAGCTCTCCAATTTGCTTATTGAGACAGGAGGTGAGATCATGCAGCAATGAGGGGAGGGACTGGAAAGGAGGCGAGAGATGTCATGGATGAGATGAGTTTAGCTCACATGTGGGCTTAGAAAGCCATATGGTGACTTAGACTTTTTCTCTTTGAGTGATATCAGATGTCAGTGGAGGGTTCTAAGTGGAGGAGACTAATTTGGTTTAATTGTGACTAGTTCTCTCTAACTAATATATGAAAATAATGGCAGGAGCCAAGAGTACACTATCAAGGTAAGCAATTATGGTGCCATGAACTCATTGGGGAGATGGTAATGTGTTCAGAGCATGCATGTATGTATGTGTGATGTAGAAACTTTGTAGGACAAATCATATGTTGGCACCATTCCTCTTCTCCCTGCCCACATTTCACTGAGGGCCCTCCTCAGGGGGCTTCTTGGTATCCACCATAGGGTTTGGGGTTATGAGAACAGCAATCAGTTATTATGGGGGCGGGCAAATCCTCTGGATATTCTTGTCCACCCTGTGGCTCTTACAATCTTTCCACCCCCTCTTCTGCAATGTCCCCTGAGCCTTGGTGGGTGTGTTATGAGCTTTACTTTAGTGTTGAGCTCTTGGCAGCTTCTGGATTACTGCTTTAGTACATTGTGAGTGTCCCCAGGGTCTACTTCCATCACCCTGGCACAGATTGAGCCTGTATGTATTTTGAAGACTTAATCTACAAGGTTTTTTGGCACATGAACATGGTACATGAAAGAAAGTTTGGAGGCAAGAATCATTCCGAGGTTTGACCTGAGCAGCTACAAGAATGCTGTCACCATTAATGGGTGAGAAAGCCGGGTCTGGCATTGAATGAGGGATCAGTTATGTTCATTTGTAGAAATGGTACCTTTGTGGTACCTACTTGACATTCCAGTAGTTATCTAGCATGACTCTTATAACTGGATGCCGTAGGGAGAAAGGTCTGGACTCAAGGAGTACATCCAGAGGTTTGCTCTTGAAAGCCATAAAGTTGAATGAAATTGCTCAGGAAGTGATTTTCAGATGGACTAGAGGGGAGGTCCAAGCTGCGCACCTGAGGACACTGGGTATTGGGAGATTAGGGGCAGGAGGGGGAGCCAGCCGAAGGTAGGGGAGAAAACTCACCAAGACGGGGTGCTTCACTGAGGAGGAAGTAACCATCTATGCCAAATACTGCTGACCAGTGAAGGCAGGTCCAGACAGTGGCACTTACGTGTCCCAGGGAGAGGTCACCGGAGCTCCTGACTGCATTTTGGTGGAGCAGTTGGGAGTGAAAGTCATTAGAGTAGAGGAAACTGAGATGAGCGGTTCAGTGATTCGGCATCAGGTGAATGGAGGTCATCCTGCCAGGATTATTTTATCAGGCTATTACCCTGAATCAAAAGGCTTGTTTTTTTTTTTTTAATTTATTTACTTATTTATAAGCAGAGGGAGACAGAGAGAGAATGGGTGCACCAGGGCCTCCAGCTGCTGCAAATGAACTCCAGATGCATGCACCACTTTGTGCATCTGGCTTTATGTGGGTACTGGGGAATTGAACTCGGGTCCTTAGACTTTGTAGGCAAACACCTTAACCTCTAAGCCATCTCTCCAGCCCAAAAGGCTTGTTTTTGAAATGAGAGGCCTTTTTTGTTCCAGGGGTAGAAGTGCAAGATGTCCCTACTCTTTTTTTTCTTCTCCGCCACCCCATCCTTTCTCAGGAGCCTCATAATGTCCAAGCATCCAACTCTCCTCATCTCCCTGTATCATCTCTTTTCCCGCCACTGTGCACACTCCTGGTCTTTCTCCTCCCCCATGCATGTACACACCTTTACTCATGTATATACCACAGAAAAATGCAACTGCTTATGGTTTTATAATATATGTATATTTCTTGAGGTAGGGTCTTGCTCTAGCCCTTCACTGTGTAATCTCAGGGTGGCCTTGAACTCACAGTAATCCTCCTACCTCTGCCTCCTGGGTGCTGGGATTAAAGGCATGTGCGACTATGCCTGTCTATTTATTATATTTAATTCAAATACCAAATTACTATTCTGGAAATGTAAAGAGCCTCCTGAGCTCTTTAATGCAGGAATAGGTTTCTATACAATACTAAATACATTTTCTTCTGAAATAGTGTGATTAATGGTGTTATTAAACCTTCATTTGTCATTAGCGACAAATAAAAGGTGTTACATTCCCCAAACTCCCTATATTTGTGTTGAGTCAACTTGGTTAACAACTGGCTAATAAAATTTTCTCATTCATAATCAAGGAAAAAATCATTACTCAGACTGGATAAGGACCTAGATGGTTATGCAGAAGATAAGAAACACTTAGAGAAAATGGTTAATGCTCTCCCACAATTCAAAGATGGCCAAGAGAAAACTGTGAGCCAACAGTGCCAAGATACCGTGATCTTGTGGGAGAATGTGAAGGCATCTGTCGCCGAGGGGTAAGGAGAGTCGTCTCCTTCTGCATCTGAAACCTGGTGTGCACAGTTAACGTTTTGAAGTGTTTGTGTTGAAGAGCAGCAGACACACAGCTTCACACCAAGCTCGCAGGCCATGTTGGTTCTGGCACCTCTGACCATCTTGGGCCACTTCCTCCCCTTTCCCTCCAGGAGGCACAGGGCTTGTTTGCTGTGGGAAGTCCCCTGTTGCCTTCCCTTAATTCTGTAGACCCCGTGTGGTAGCTTCTTCCCCTCTCTTCCACATCCCCTTGCTGTCACTTCCTGTGTGCTGCAGGAGCCCATGTACAGAAGTGACAGTAAAGCCCCCTGTGCCATTTGATCTAGTCTGATTTCACAGAGGAAAGCTTTGAGTTCTAAAACATAAAGTAACTTCTCCCAAGTCCTAGTACTAATTAGTCCCCAGTTGTACTCGAAACCAGGTACTTAGCTGCCATATTTAATAAATGATTTTATTTTCTAAAGGGGATTGAATGTTCTAGAATAAGTAGAATAGACATTCCCATAAGCAGGCCATAACAATAATCTCCAAGAATAATTCTGGTGAGACACTGTTTTCTAAGATGTCTGTGGTTAATGGAAGTGTGCCTGTACAGTTGTGAATCCTGTATTTCTCTCTAGAACTTCTGTGTCAACATTTTAATGACCTGGCAACACTACTAACCCCGTGATTATTTACATCATCTATTTGCCAGATAAATATATATTTATCATTCCTGGGTTAGGTTGATAAACCATATTGAGAAAGAAAGTTCTTTTGTAACCTGTCATTATTGTAGGATATATACGGTTATTTTCAGACATTCATCTCACATGTTTTGTCTTCATAGTCTTGACCAGTGTGGAAGAGTTTTGGAGCTCTTAAAACAGTATCAGAATTTTAAAGGTGTCTTGACGACTTTGATTCAAAAGGAAGAAAGTGTCATCTCCCAGCAGGCTTCATACATGGGAAAGGAGAACCTGAAAAAAAAGATAGCAGAGGTGAGTTCCTCTTCCAAAAGAGAATATTCTACATGCTGACCTCATTTAGGAGCCCCGTGGTAGAAGTTAGAAATCATTTCTTTTGAAACCTGGCTTAAAAGAAGTTATTCTGTTTTATCAGCTGCCTAGAAATTTATTGAATTTATCACCACAGCTGGAAAGAAATCGGTCCCCCAATTGGTACTGGATTACTTTGGTTTGGGTTTTGGTACTATTTACTGTGGTCCTGTTAAAGTTTGGAGTTCCCTTCTACTGCTATCTCTATAGGGTTGGAAGAGCCTTTATCCCAAGTGTCTAAAAGGAACCCGAGACTTCACTGTAGGCACGAGAGAATGAAGGCGTTAGGAAAATTCCATGTTGTTAATAGGCAAGAGGAAAATAATTTTTTCACTTACTTATTTTCTATAATTATGTGTTCGCTAAAACCCATGTGCATCCATAGCCTCACCAATTGCAACACCATATGCTAAGAAGAATAATATTTTTGGACACTAGATGTCATTATTTTCTATGACTTTGCATAGAGTAGTCTTCAACTAGAGCGACAGAAGAATGGATGATCTAGAAGGGAATTGTGCTGCTCTGTATTCTGCCACCTCACCCCGGAATGACGCTTCTCCCATTGATCCATGCGCATTAAGCTACAGGGCTGTCAAGGTGTCACAAGCTTGTATGACATGCAGTCCACTTGATATGCCTGGACATTAGAAAGCAATTTTAGTAAACCTTCTAGTTGCCGAGAACAGCTCGGTGGAAGTGAGACCAGATTACTCTAGATGACGTAGGCTGTCTAGAACTATGAAGCGATACCCATAGTCTCAGGAGTAGCCCTTATCCGAGACCTTCCTCAGACTATTTCACAGAGCTTGATCAATCAGCAGGAGCCTTGTTTGGACATCAGTTGTACAACAAGGGATTGTTTGACTGGCTTCCTATCAGACCTAGTTGAAACAGGCTGCTGAGATCAGGAGCAGGCCATCAGCTGGAGTTGCTGACATGCAACCTACCTGATCGCATGCAGCAAGGCGCTTTTGGGTTTAGCTGGGCTTGGGATCTAGAAAGATCTTGTTTTCACTCCATTGGGTTTAAGGAGCTCTGCTTTCCTTGGTTCTCAGCCTCACAAGGTCTTCCCAGGCTTGCTTGCTAGATCACAGACATCCTTGCACTATGGCCGATATCAATCTCCTACCTTGGATTTCAGGGTCAAGGTCTCTGTCTTCTTCAACAGACTCTGAACCTCTGCCTTAGCTACTGCCCAGATAGCCCATCCATCTTGACCTTCCTGGGCCCTGGAGCTCAGCCATAACTCTGTTTTGGGATTCTTTCTGAGCAGAGAGTAGCTCTTCCCTGATTCGGTGAAGTACCCTTGTCAAGCCTAGAGCAGAGTGCCTGTTCAGTGCATCATAACTTCTAAGCTAATGGCTCCTTCTGGGCTCTTTCAACTCTCTTTCCACGGTGATACCATACCTGCATAGCCACTCTCTGGAGAAGTCATGTACCTGACTTCTAGGGAAACTTCCTCTGTTCAGACCTCTGGGTGTCTCCCTCAGACCACTCTAGGCCCAGTTTTCAGCCCTTCCCTTTCCCCTATCTCCTCTGGGGTCGTCCTTACAGGAGCCTACCTCCGTCCCCAGTGTAGCAGCCCCAAGTAGAGACTCCAGAAAGTCAGTGTCCCACCTCCTAGCAGGTTCAGGTAGAGTAGAACCAGAGAAATAGTAGAAAAGGTGTGTACATGCACATGTGTGTTTAAATGTGTGTTTGCATGCCTGTGTACATGTGTGTGGGTGTGTATGGACACATTTACAAGGACATTTGTGTAGGCTGGAGAAATTGCTCAGTGGTTAAGGCACTTGCCTGCAAAACCTAACCACCCTAGTTTGATTCCCCAGTACCCACGTAAAGCCAGGTGCACAAAGTGGCCCATGCATCTGGAGTTGGTTTGCAGAGGCTAGAGGCCCTGGTGTGCCTATTCTCTCAGTCTGTCTCTTTTCTTTCTCTCTCTCTCTCTGGTTGCAAATAAATAAATAAATAATATTTAATAAAGCAAACAGACAAAAATATTTTTTATATTTTTTCCTTTATTATACATAATTAGATACATTGGTATCCCCAGTTCCCCGTCCTCCCTTTTCCCTGTCCCCAATCAGCTGGACATCCTCCTCCGTGGGTAGTCTGGATCAGTTCATGGAGTAGGAGGTTATGGATAGGAGTTAACCTGGTTCTACCCCCCCCCCCTTTGTATATTGTTACTGAGGGGGGCCATGTCTCTGGCAGTTCTTCCCCACCATGTCTCTTACAGTCTTTCCGCCCCTCTTCCGCTCAGTTCCCTGAGTCATGGTGGGTAATAATAAATAAATAAAATTTAATAAAGGAAACAAACAAATGTATTTTTTAAAAAATCTTTGCCATGCCCCATGCAGAGTCCTGAGGCAAGAGAGAAGCCCTGGGTTTGGATCACAGCCTGCCTCCAGCCAGAAGACAGAAAACTTCTGGCTTATTCTTTTCCCATTTTAAAGATTTTACTTCAGTTTCTTTAAGCTCAACAATCAGAAATAAAACCGTGACTTAAAGTTTTGGTATGTCAGTAAATGAGGATCATCTTTCTTATCTTTTCTTTACAGATTGAAACTGTCAAAGAAGAATTTAATGAACATTTAGAAGTGGTAGACAAGATAAACCAAATCTGCAAAAATCTACAGTTTCATCTAAACAAAATGAAAACATTTGAAGAGCCCCCTTTTGAAAAAGAGGCAAATACCATTGTGGATAGATGGCTTGATGTAGGTGGTAAATTAATTTACTGAAAATTCTGTTTCATTTTTGTAGTGTGTCTTTAGTATTCTCATCTAATTGAAAACTTAAGCCGTATTCTTAATTAAGATGTTCAAATAATGTGGAGTTTATAACTTAGGAGGAGTTAATTTCACCCCAGATTTAGGTACTACTGACCAATGGGACTTCAGCCTTGCAAGTGTAAATATGAGGGCATGGTGGTGCACACCTTCATCCTAGCCCTGGGGAGGTGGAAGCAAGTTTAAGGCCAGCCTGGACCTCATAGACAGTTTGAAGCTAGCCTGGGTTATATAAGATCCTGTTTCAAAAATATTTTATAAGTAAACAAATAACATATAACATCAATTAGTTAACATAGCCATTTATACAGGATATTGGTACTTAGCTATATACTTAATTCATTTTAGTTGAGCACCAATTTATATTTTTATGAATTATAAAGTAAGAATTTATCTGCTTTTAATATAATTCTTTTTTGTCTTTTTTGAAATTTTTTGTTTTCTCTGCACATGCATTCATTATACATATTAATGTTTCATTATGACATTTTCATCCATGATATGCAAATAAATTTTTTGAGACAAGGTCTCAGTATGTACATAGCCCAGGCTGGACTTGAACTCAGACTTGTAGTCATGTGCCTCAGCTTTGTCAGTGTGTACTAGCTAGCATGCCCAGCTCTTCTTTCCTCTCTCTTTCCCTCCTTCTCTCTCCCTTCTTCCCTTTCTCCCTATCTCTCCTTTTTTTCTTCCTCTTTCTCCTTCCCTCCTTCCTACCTTCCTCTGTTTCTCTTTTTCTGTCTGTCTGTCTGTCTGTCTGTCTGTCCTGCCATCTGTCCTGTCTGTCCTGTCTGTCTTTTCTTTCTGATAGGGCCTTATGTAGTTCAGGCTGGCCTGAAACACATGGTGATTCTCCTTTCTCAGCCTCTCCAGTGCTGGGATTACAGGCACGTGTTACCACTTCTGCCTCAGTGCTATTTAGTACATATACTATAGCAAATCAGTGAAGATTTTGTTTTTAAAAAGAAAAAACTATACGGTGTTTCTACTTGTCAATAACAAATTTAATTAAAAAAGAGAAAACCATGTGATATATAAAAGCATTTTAGAGGGGAAATTAATTAGTCATGGCAAACTCTAGTTTCATTTGAGAACAAGTGTTTGAGGCAATGGTTTTCACACCTACCTGTTTTCCTTGTCTTAAAATCACTGTAGGTGAACGAGAAGACAGAAGAGTGCTACGAGAAGCTTGGCCGTGCTCTGGCTTTGTGGGACAAGCTTTTCAACTTAAAAAACACCATCGACGAGTGGACTGAACAGATCCTTGGAGCAGTGGAATCCCAGGAACTGACGGAGGAGGACAGAGAAAGACTGAAGGTAACGTCACCGAGATCAAGCAGGTGCTTTGAGCGTGCTCGGTCGCAGGGTCTAAAATCCCAGTGAAATCATGTGTCCCTCAGCATCCCGTGAGGACGAGCTGCCTCTCTTGATCCCTCTGCTATATCCAGGAAGGTGTTTGCAGATATTGTTAATTTGGAATTCACAGACACCGAAGGGGTCTGAGGATAAAAAGATCGTGGAAGGAGGAAAGATTGTGTCTTTAGTTCCACAAATGTCTAACTGAAATGGAGCCCTTGTTTTAATTATGAATGAGGACAAAAACATAATGGGACAAGTGTTATATGACTGCATCACTCCTCACTTGTCACATGAAGTAATATATATTATGAAAGGTTTTTCTTATAACTGAGACCAAAGGTAATTATAATCAAGCCTATTTAATTTTCTTTGTATTTTGCTTCTTGAATATTATTATAAGAAGGGTTCATAGGTTTTAACAGATTGTTTATGTTGTCTGTCCCAGCTATCAACCCTGGTTGTCACAAAAAAGCAAACAGACACTACATAAATTCTTGCATGCCTTTGGCTTCCATTAAAGCTTTCTTTATAAAAATAGGCTCTCTGCCTGGAGGTATAGCTTGTTGTACAGCACAGCCCCTAAATGAGCAAGTTTCAGTCCTTGATGTGTGCATGCACATGCGCACGTGCACATGTATATTGACATACAGTGACAAAAACCAAAACTTCATTTCAGACAGTACTGTCAAGTCGGTATTTGGAAAGAATGAAAGTTATCTCTTAATTACAGGAACAATTATTTCTGGTGCTGGGGTATAGTCAGTGGTAGAGAGTGCTTATCTAGCATTCTCGAGGTCTTGGGTTTGATCTCCAGTATGGGAAGGGGCATTTTTTTTTTATTGTCCATAATGAGTTACATTATTTAATGGGCAAACAGTGAGTTGTTATCCCCAAGTACCCCATGCCCCTCTTCCCCATGCATTTTTAATTGTTTAATTAAAAAAATTCTTTTTAATTGTTTATTTGTTTAATGCCATTAGTTTGCACCATATAAAATCACTATGATGCTAGGTCATAAAACAATGTAAATACTCATATGTGGTTCAGTGTAATAGAAAAAAATGTGTGCGTATGAAACTAATGCTTCAAATCTTATTTTATCCTTAATTCATGCAATTTTATAATTCATGTATTTTTCTACATTTGGGGAAAGTTTTCAAGATATGAGATGATTTTTCAGTTTTCTTGAATAATTACGATAGCTGAAAAACAAAACTGTGATTCGCTAAGTACAAATGAATCATCTCCAAGAGTCCGATTAGATTTATCTTGAATTGTAGGTTATTTTAAAACGTGATGTGAAGGATTATAAACTGTCAGTTTGTGGGCTGAATTCTCTGAAATTATGTTCCCAAGTGTATGTGCATGCTCATTCATAATTCCTGCACACACAGCTAAGAAATCCGCAGTGCCTGCCAGCCGGGCACGCAGCCTCGTGCACAGGCCTGGCCCTCCCCACTGTCTTAGAACGAGCATCGTGTTGTACTTGGATGTCTTGGCCTGACCTCTAGAGACACTTGGGTCTGTGAGTCCCAGGGTTGTTAAAGAACAAATGGGGAAGCTGAAGGACGTTCTCAAGTTTTCATACATCAACAATAATTATTATAGGGAGCACTTACTTTATAGTCATGAACTAAACATATTGCTTTAAAATTGTATGTTTTAGGAAGAGTTACGAGTTCATGACGAACAAGCTTCAGATTTTTCCAGAAGAGTGGCTGAGATACAGTTGCTGCTTCAAAGTAGTGAAAAACCACTTGAATTGCAGGTACTAGAATTTTTATTTAAAAGTTTCAATTAAAGATTCTCTCTGCCACCTAAAAAGTTGTTCATCAACCACACATTCTTTTTTTTTTTTTTTTTTTTTTTTTTGGTTTTTCAAGGTAGGGTCTTGCTCTAGCCCAGGCTGACCTGGAATTCATTTTGTAGTCTCAGGGTGGCCTTGAACTCATGGTGATCCTCCTACCTCTGCCTCCCGAGTGCTGGGATTAAAGGCGTGCGTCACCACGCCTGGCCCTACTAAGTTTTAATAGTAGTATAAGTAACAGAATGTGTTCTGCGTAGCCTGACAATATTTCTGCATTCTTCTCTTCTGTCACTTATTTACAAACCTCTTGTGTGGGTGGGGAGTTGTTTCCCTGTAAAGTGGCAATGGTTTCCCATGAGTGTGTCTGGAACAGGAAGGAGAATATGACTTAAGTGATCCTAAATTCATTAATTGCTAGAGTGAGGGAGATAATTCCAAGTTAGATTTTCTGTTGTAAGGAGAAAGTTTTCCCAATTTTGTTTCGGTCAAGGGTCATTGTGATCACATGTGAGCTCTGTAGACAGACATCCTGGCTGTACTGTCTACTAGTTTTGAGATCCTGGGAAAGTTAATTAATCTTCTTTGTACTGCTTTTTTGTTGTTGTTTTCAAGGTAGGGTCTCACTCAAGCCCAAGCTGATTTGAAACTCATTCTATAGTTCCAGGCTGGCATCAAATTCCTGGCAATTCTCCTGCCTCTCCTGAGTCCTGGGATGAAAGGTGTGTGCCACCACACTGGCTGTACTGTTTTTCTTAAAAATA
This sequence comes from Zapus hudsonius, assembly GCA_004024765.1. Taxonomy (NCBI): domain Eukaryota; kingdom Metazoa; phylum Chordata; class Mammalia; order Rodentia; family Dipodidae; genus Zapus; species Zapus hudsonius. Next base: position 19,445 of record PVHP010017753.1, on the reverse strand, counting down.
TTTTTTTTATTTTTAACTTTTAAGTTGAAATAAATAAATGTATTTAAATAGAAAAAAAGACAAATAAGGGGAAGGTGAGAGGAAGGGGAAAGAATGGAAAATCGAGAGTAAAGGAAGCAAAGAGAGACATAGGGAGGGGGGAGAACGAGTGTGCCTGGGCCTCCTGCCACTGCAAATGAACTCCAGATGCATCTGCCACTCTGTGCATCTGGCTTTACGTGGGTACTGGGGAATCGAACCTGGGTGGTTGGGCTTTACAGCCAAGCGTCCTGTGCTGTATTTTTATACGAAGTTCTGACCACATGTGGGATACAAACAAAAATTATCGATGCTCGCCACGTGTGGTAGTACATGCCTGCAATCCCAGCACTCAGGGAGGCTAGGGCAGAAGGATCAGGCGTTTGGGGCCAGCCTGGGCTACATATTGAGACTCTGTCTCTAAACAAAAACAATTAAGACTAATTTTTTTCATAGTTTTTATTCTCATTTCTGTTTTCTATATTTTATCGCAGGAGTGCAGCCTGCATGTTAGTTAAATTTTATTTTGGTAGAATTCCAATTAATAGCTTAGAAAAAAAAAGGCACACTTCAAGATCTGATTTTTCATACAATTATTTCTGTCCAGACAGCCTTCCAGTGATTGTGTGGTGGTGAAGAGCAGTGTAGACCAGTATGAACTCATTTCACACTGCAATGAGCCACCTCAGCTTGCCTGTAGTGGGGCTCTTTTCTTGAAACCTAGTGCCTTAGTGCTTCGTGATTTCAGGTCATGGAGTCCTCTGTGCTGAGCAAGATGGAAGACGTGAAAAAGTGTGTACTAGGAGAACCCAGCTGCCACCTGGTCAGCGGCAGCACAGCCGAGCTCAGGGAGGATCTGGATCAGGCCAAGACCCAGATGGGGGTGACAGAGTCCCTCCTGAACGCCCTGTCTCCCTCCGACAGCCTGGAGATCTTCACCAAGCTTGAGGTGCTCCTTACCCTCCTTTTCTCTACGGGGGAGGGAACCCAGCGCTTTGCACAGGCTAGCCAAGGCTGTCCCACTGAGCTGCATCCCTGGCTCTCTATTGCACACGTGTGATGATGACCTTGGCCTTTTGGGGGTAATAGAAACAGCAAACAATGAAAGTGGTAGACAAAAAAGCAAAAACAGAACCAACATGTGTATAAATCGGCATTTTTACTATGTTGTAGACAGTAATTGGTGTGCACCTGCACGCATACATGTGTGTTGGTATTGTGTGCCTCACTGCACGTGCAGAGGTTAGAGCACAGCCTTGGTGTGTTGGTCCTTGCCTCCCACTTGGTTTAAGACAGGGTCTATTGTTTTGCTGCTGAGAACGCCTGTCTAGCTGACCTGCAAGCTTTAGTATTCTCTTGACTGCCTCCCATTGAGATTACAGATGTGTACTACTTATATCCAGCTTTTAAAAAACTTATTTATTTATTTATTTGCAATCAGAGAGAGAGATAGAGAGGAGACAGAGAGAATGGGTGCTCCAGGACCTCTAGCCACTGCAAATGAACTCCAGATGCGTGTGCCACCCACCTCTTGCATCCAGCTCCACCTGGGACTTGGGGGAATCAAACCCATGTCATTAGGCTTTGTGGGCAAGCACCTTAACCATTGAGCTATCTCAAATAGCCCCTTATATCCAGCTTTATATGGGTCCCAGGTATCCGAACTCCATCATCAGGTTTACATAGCAAGCACTTTTAACCGCTGAGCCCTCTTCCTAGCCCAACAATAACTTTGGAACTCAAGTTGTCTTGTACTATATGTTTACTAACACAGAGAAAGCTAACCCATGGGATTGCAAATCTGGACCTAGAACAGAACCGGGGGCAGAGCTCACGTGCTGGGGTGGGTGGCGGCTGTTTCCTCTGCAGGAGATCCAGCAGCAGATCCTGCAGCAGAGGCGCAGCATGACCGTCCTCGAGAACCAGATAGGCTGCCTCACTCCTGAACTCTCCGACTTGCAAAGACAGTATGAAAGCGTCAGCGACCTATTTAACACCAAAAAAAGAGCTTTGCAAGATCACTTTTCTACATTATTGAATGGTGAGTGTACTTCCTCGAGCTTTGGGGACATCTTGAAGTATGAATGTAGTACTATGGGCTCAGTAGTTCATCTAAGCCTGACTTATAGACAGCTTTCATAGACTTTATTTAAAGGGCGAATATTTACATAAATCCTTTGGAAGGAAACCTTACTGTTGGCATAAGTGGTATCATTTTTTTTCAAGTTTTAAACTATTTTACAAAGGCCTACCCCTAAGGTCGTGTTTGACCAGTTCGTTGTGATGTCTGGGGGTGTGAGATAAATACTCTGCCCCTGTGTGTCTTTCTATGTCCTGTACATTTGCAAAGAGGTTTGGAGTTAGAAGTATACCAGGTTGCTCTCTATACTTAATTACTCAATTCAAAATTGAGCTCTGTTACTACTTTACCCAATAGCATGAGAAGCAAGTTTCAAAAATCCCTCACAGAACATGCTGTGTGCTTTTTTCTTTTCTCCCATAGATCAGTGTAAGAACTTCAATGACTGGCTCAGCAATGTCAAAATGAACCTTCAGGAGTGTTTCGAAGCATCGGAGACAAAAGCGGGCTTGGAACAAAAGCTACATAAACTTTCCGTAAGATATGCTAATCAAAACTTGCCACAACCAAGATATTGGCAGCACAGAACTAAATTTAAGTAGATCAATAATTGCTTTGCTAACTTTTTAACATAAGAATTTATATCCTCAAAAGCCATTGGATTTTTCCCACATAGTTTGAAGCTCTGTGTTTTCTGGGCACGTGTACAGATGGTTAAATAAATCCTACTTTTTATAAACTTCTGTTTTAGTGAATTCAGTGGTGTTAAAACCATATTTGACTAAAACAACACCTTTACCTCATTTGGACTGGGGGATCAAACCCTGGGTGGTGCATGCCAGGCGAGTTTTCTCACACTTGCTACACTCCCAGCCCTTGGCTTTTTTAAATGTTTTACCTGTTTTTTTTAAAAAATATGTATTTTATTGATTATTTATCTGCAAGGAGAGAGACAGAGAATAGGCCTGCCAGGGCCTCCTGCCACTGCACATGAACTCTAGATGCATGTGTCACTTTGTGCGTCTGGCTTTATGTGGGTACTGGGGCCTTGAACATGCGCCACCAGGATTTGCAAGTAAGTTCCTTTAACTACTGATCCATCTCTCCAGCCTCCCAGTTTTATTTCCTTTAAACATACACTGCTGGGCAGAGTGAAGTCTCAACTAAAAGGCACAGCACATAGGAAACCGTGCCGTATCTTTGGTTCCCTTAAATCATGACTTCAGTACTGTAATGGTTTTGTTTGTTTGTTTTGAGACAAGTTTCCCTATATTGCTAAGGCTTGACCTCCTGAGCTCAAGCAACTCTCCCACCTCACTCCCCAACTCCAGTAGCCAGGCTCCTGTCTCTGCTTTGCTAAGTATGTTCTCAGCCTGTTGCTGGCTTCAGGGGCCCCCATGGATACCAAAATCCATGGCCACTCAAGTCCTTTATATAAAATAGCATGTGATTTGCATAGGCTTTATATACATTCTCCCATATACTTGTTGATGTTCTCTGTTTAATTCATTGCTGGATAGAACTAGTCTTGACTGATAAACTTACCTTCCTCTTCTTTATACCCGCTGTTTTGCTCATTTCATGGGCCTCACAACAACCTTGCAGGCGGGGTGGGGGAGCATGTTTGGGCAAAGATAAAGGAAGAATGATCTGGTTAGTTTTACATATTGTCTGGCAAGAAGAAGATGAAGAAAGGGGCACGAGGAAAAAGTATTTAGAAGGAAAGTGTTCCTAAGCCAGAAAACGAGCTGTCTGGGTCTTGTGCTCTGTGACCTTCATTGTGGTACTGAATTATCTTGCTCGATGTAGTTGCTGGGCCTCCGCCATTGGAGCCAGCCACGTGTCCAGAACTGCTTTGCCAAAGTGTCGTGGGAGCGGCAGACACATTGAGTCTTGCCTGTAGACGGCAACTGAGATTTGGTGTGTTTTTAAAGGATTTCCTGACGGTTGAAGGAGGAAGCAGTAAGATACAGCAGGTGCAAACGGTTGTGCAGCACGTGAGCAAGCACCTGCCCAAAGCTCGCCTTAAGGAGCTCAACAGCTGGCTCGGGAGCCAAGAGCTCGAACTAGAAAACCTGGAGTCCATATGCCAAGCCCGAGCAAAGGAACTGGAGAGCTACCTGCAGCAGCTGCTGAGGTACAGAGGTGACTTCTGCATGCCATAGCCAGGGATACTTTTCCAGTGATTTCTAGTGTATTCTTTCTTAATAGCATTACGCTGGGGTACTCAGTACACACAAATTTCACAAGTAAAATAGATCCAGTCGTTCCTTGGGATCTGTGAGGGAATCATCTCTGTGTTATTTATAACACTTAGAGTGCTGTAAATGCTATGTGAACAGTTATACTAGATTATTCAAGGAATGTGGACAAAAAAGAACAAAGTATGTATATTTCAGTATAGGTACAGTTAAAAAAATAATTTTCATCTGTGGTCAGTGCACTCTGGATGTGCGGGCCCACCATGATTTTTAAACTATACTTTCGCTGTTGAATATCACATCCTCAACCTCATGGCAATCACTCGACATTTCCCAACTTGGATTGTACCTTTAAATTCCAATTTGGTGCTAGGAATATGAAATGCAGGGAATTCTTCAAATTATCTAAAGTGTCAGAGGTTCAGAGGCTAGTCCATTCTTGGTTTGCTTATTTCCTGTTCTTGTGAAAAGAATTTGCGTGTTTACCTGGGGCAGCTGTGTGTGTGAAGGTACACACAGAGGTTGACGTCGGTGTCTCCCTCAAACACTCTGCACCTTGTTTATTGAGACAGAGTCTCTCCCTTGAATTCAGAGCTCAACACTTTTCAAGTCTAGCTGGCTCACTGGCCCTAGGCTGCCCCTGTGTCTGCCTCCTGAGTATTTGGATTATATATACACACACGTGTGTGTGTGTGTACATGAACATACACGTGTAGAGGTCAGAACACAACCTTAGTCATTGTTCCTCAGGTACTGTCTACATTTTCTCTTTTGAGACACAGTATCTCATTGACTTGGAACTTGCCAAGTGATCCTATTTCTGTCTTCCCAAAGCTGGGATTTCAAGTGCATACCACCATGCCTAGGGGTGTGTGTGTGTGTGTGTGTGTGTTTCCATGTGGATTCTGGGTATTGAACTCAGTTCCTTACGCCAGAAAGGCAAGTACTTTATCACCTGAGCTGACTCCCCAGGCCTGTTTTCTATTCTTTTACATATTGTCTGGCTCATTGCCTTCGTGAATTCCACTTTCATCTAGGCAGTGGCTATGCAGAGACATTTGGATATGTTGCAAGTTAAGTTTTCTCTAAAAAATAAGGACAGGTAGTAAAGGCCTGTGTGACTCACAAGCACCTCTCCAGCCTCCCTTCAGGACAGTCAAATTCTATTTTATATTCCAATCTGTAAATTGTTCTTGTAGCCTGGAAGATGACTGCAGGAACCTGAGCAAATGGTTGACTAATCAAGAAGAGAAGTGGAACGAAATGGAAGAATTGGGAGAAAAGACTGAGCTCTTTTGCCAAGCGTTAGCTAGAAAGAGGTATTGTGATCTTGTTTGAAATGAATTCCTTGCCACTGTGATTTTCCACCAGGCAGTAGTGACTCCTATAAACTTTCAATGATATTTGGAAATTACAGGGAGCAGTTTGAATCTGTGGCCCAGCTGAATGACTCTCTGAAGAAACATGGGCTTACTGAGGAAGAAGAAATAATAACAGAATCAACACATTTGGTTGATAGATACCAGACTTTATTGAGACAATTACCTGAAATTGAAGAAGAAGATAAGTTACCACCCGCAGACGACCAGAGCTTTAATGATCTTGCACATGATGTAATTCATTGGATAAAAGAGATTAAAGAGTCCCTTATGGCTTTGAATTCATCAGAAGGCCAAATGCCACTTGAAGAAAGAATACAAAAAATAAAGGTATAACCGTGGAAACTAAATTGGAGAGGTCAGACTGAACTCTCATTTTGAAAAGATTCAGAGGGAAGCTGCAAAGATTTGTTTCTTAATAGAAAGCAGGATCAGTGTGGAACAGCTGAAGAAATTCAAATTGCTGAGCTAACAACAGAGAAGGGTTGTGATGGTTCTGAAAGGATTTTAATACATATGAAGGGGAGAGAGTATGTCATCTCTTTGAGGGAACAGCGGCCAGTTATTCATTTTGTCTGTGTAGAAGCACAAAAATCAAGGTGGTAGGTGAGAGCCACCGAGCTGGGAGCGTGTATCAGCAGAGTGGAGGCAGGATAAGAGGAGCTTCTGGTCATGGAGGGCATGTAGTATAGGAGGGAGTTTCATGCTCCCTTGAGTGTTTTCTCTCTCTCTCTCTCTCTCTCTCTCTCTCTCTCTCTCTCTCTCTCTCTCTCTCTCTCTCTCTCTATGCAAGGGGAGGTCACTGGTTAAAACTGCACAGACAATATTATGTGTGATTGAAATCCCATTCTTTAAGTACTGTGATAGTACATGTGAACTGAAAGATTGAGTAGTCAGAATTATCTGGGATCGTGTCTCTAAGTTTTTCAAGAAATGTTAATCTTGAGTGATAGTTTTCCAAGATGAAGAGAGAGAGAGAGAGAGAGAGAGAGAGAGAGAGAGAGAGAGAGAGAGAGAGAGAGAGAGAGAGAGAGAGAGACCAGAGTTAACCTGAGGGACAGTTTCCTGTGGGAAGCCATAAGTCTTTTATGAGGTATATAGAAATGTCTTATTCATGTTGTTACCCAGATCTTCCATCTTTAAATATTAGAAGTGGTCAGGAAGAACAATTTTCCTGACTTTTGGGGTGCAGAGGGAGAGGATAGGAAAGCAAAAAGGTAGTTGACAACCAAGGGTGAGCAGGAATGCAACGTTTATTCAGAACCACTGTGAGTACTTGAAGGAAGGGAATGGCTTTGTCTTGTTTTTGAGGCATGTATAAAAATGAAAAGTTACTGTGAAACTAATTGCAGTTAGCATTTCAGTAGAAATCCTACAAATAAAAATAAAATAATAAATAATATGCTATATAGTATCATATACTATAAAATAAAAACATTTCATGTCTGATATCTCTAAGTAATGCAGATGAAATTGTAGGACCTTTTTTATTTCAGGAAATCATTTTGCTAAAGCCTGAAGGAGATGCTAAAATCCAGACCATAATGAGACAAGGCCAGCTCAGTGAGGCCCCTGGGGTCCAGGAGACCCTTAGTGATATCAGTAACCAGTGGGACAACACACTCCACTTGGCCAACACGTACCTAAGGTAAAGGCTTTCATCCCGTTGCCCAGTGAAGCTATAACAAGTGTGTTTTGTCTGTTGCCTGGGTTTGCATAAGATATGTATTAACAGGAAGTCATGTCAGGACTGTCCACAGAGGAATAAATCTCTAGATGTGACATGAAACAGCTCAGTGGTATCTCTGTGGCTGTGTTTTATGTGGCTGGTACATTGGCCTATTTGGGTTTTGTTGTTGTTGTTGTTTGGAAAGATTTTATTAAAGAGATTAAGAGAAGGATAGAAGGTTAAAAGCTCCTGCAAAACAGGAGGGGTTCTTAACAATGAATTCACACTCATTTCGCCTTCACTTCCTGCTTCTGTACCAAACCTTTTCCCCACAGGGTCCCAGGGTCCCTCTGGGACCACTGTAGAAGAGTGAAACCTTTAAACCATTTATTCTAAGAAATTATTAAATGTGCAAGAAAGCATGATCAATATTGGCTGAATTCTAAAGACATTTTCCTAGTAGAAATTCTTAATTTCATATCATGTCAGAAATGATACATTTTGTGTTTGAAGATGCTTACTCGTGGGTTTTCCTAAGCTAAGGTTGCAGCATAAATGAGTTAGTTGCTTGATAGAATGATTTTATGGAAACGTAAAATATAGAACGTTATATTTTAATATAGTAAATATTTCTGGGACTAGTTTGAAATCTAAACTCTTGTTCTCTGGTCAAACTATGTAACAAAATTGTTCTTTAGGAGTACTCAAAGAATTTCTGTATTGAGGTCTGGGTTAAACTTAGTGCTTTTAAAATGTTACGGTGTCAAATGAGTCTTGGGGAATAATATGTATTTGGGTTATTTTAGTGCCACTTTTTGTTTTATATATATATTGAATTAGAATATGCAAAGTGGCCCTCCAGTTTGCTGTCATTTCTTTTATGAATCTTTTGGTGACATGTAGCCATCAAGAAAAGCTTCTACTGGAAGGAGAAAAGTATTTGCAGAGCAAGGAGGACCTGAGGTTGATGCTTACAGAGCTGAAGAAGAAACAGGAATCAGGTTTTGCTCTGCAACATGGTCTACCGGAGAAGCAAGCCCAGTTAAAAAATTATAAGAAATTCCTCCAGAAAGCCCAAGATTTGACCTCTTTGCTAAAGGAGCTAAAATCTCAGGGAAATTACCTCTTGGAGTGCACTAAGAATCCTAGTTTCAGCGAAGAGCCTTGGCTGGAAATCAAGCATCTTCATGAAAGTCTTCTTCAACAGCTCCAGGTGAAGTGGGAAGCAAACTGTCAATGACTGAGCAATCGCTAGGCAAGATTCTTACTGGGGTTTTGGCTGTTGTTCTTGGTAAACCCAAAGCTTTCAAGTGATTTTGTTTTTACACGAAAATAACAATTCTCAAGAAGGAAGGAATCTGTCCAGTCAGTTCTGATTATATTATTTCCTCACTGAAATTTCTCTCTTCAGGAGTTACGTAGGTTAGGATTCCTTAGGAATCTCTGTGAAGCGTCCATCCATCTACTCATCCACCCACTTACCTGCCCATCCATCCACCAGGCCATCCACTCACAGGAATAGATTATGTCATTTGTCTTGTATCCATGTCCTTATAAGTGCCTTTCCACATCTTTCCCACATGATCCAGAGTAAAAAAGAAAAACTAGTTGATAAAAAAGTGTCACCTTGCTGTAAGAGAGTATATATTCTTCCAGTAGGACTACCTGGGTAAGAAATTTTGTTTATCCAGGTCCTGGGACCTGGACACACATTAAGATCTATCTGTTTGGCTTCCTTTCAACTGGAGTATTTTCTCATCAGGTGTGGTCATCTTTTCTTCTTCCAGGGCGAGAACCTGAAGCCTGTTTTGCTCTTGATTAAGGAATTCTTTTTTCTAATACATATTTGACTTTGATGAATCCCAGGAATCTGATCTCCCACATTTCTAAATGAATTATTTTATTATTCAACTTTAATTTTTATTTATTTACAAGGAGGGAGAGAGAGAGAGAGAAAGAGAGAGAGAGAGAGAGTTTGGGCACGCCAGGGCCTCTTGCCACTGCAAACAAATTCCCGGTGCAGGTGCCACTTTGTGCATCTGTCTTTACATGGGTACTAGGGAATCAAACCCAGGTTTTAGGATCTGCAGGCAAGCGCCTTAACCACTAAACAATGTCTCCATAATTCTTTTGTTTAAAAGCAGCAGATAATTAAGGAATCTCATTTATTAAGGTTGTTTGTGACTTAATTATATAACTTGTGATCATTTTGTTTTGTAATTTTTTTTGAGAAATAAATTGTCTTTATTTAGAAAATGAAAGCATTTGAAAAGCAAATGTTTTTTTGAAAAGAGCCATTTTAGGGAGAGATGGAGAGTTTGTGAAATATCCTAAACACTAACAACTTTGCATAAGTTATGAGCATATTCTTATATTTTGAACCCTTTTAAAGTAAGTATGTGTGAATTATATAATTACTTTTGAATGAAAAAATCAGAGAACATAATTTGTAAATTATCTCTGGCATCACTTTTAGGATTCTGTGGAAAAATTGGAGGGTCATGTTCAAGAGCACAGCTCATACCAAGTTTGCATCACAGACCTGAACACCACATTGGACAACCTGGCTGAGGAATTTGCCAGTCTCTGTGATACACCTGTGGCCCAAACAGAAGTTGAGGGAAAACTACAGAAACTGCAGGTATGCAGCATGATCAGCATTTCAGAAAAAATAAGAATTCATTATAAGCTGACTATGCAGCATCTTAGGTCAGAGAATTGAATACTATTTACAAAGGTCTTATGATTTTTTGTTTTTAGGCAAGGTCTTACTCTAGCCGAGGCTGATCCACTCTGTAGCCCAGGCTGGCCTTGGACTCATGGTTATCTTCCTACCTTAGCCTCCTGAATACTGGGATTTAAGGCATGTGCCACTATGCCCAGCTGGGAATGGGCTTCTTTAGTGGCCAGATCGATTTGTGAAGTCAATTGTCCAGTGGGACCTTCGAAGTAATTCTACCTTCCTGGATATCTTTGTTTTAGAAGTAACATAGTGATTCCAGGGGATTCTGAGAGGCCCAAGGATGATATTATCTTGAGGTATATGTTCTAGTTTAGCATTTTTCATCATCAGTGGGAGAAATTATGTGATTTTTTTTACCCTATTAATTTTTGTTCTTGTGGAGTCTTAGAGCTCTCCCTAAGTGTAGAGCCCATAAGGTTTCTCCCATCATGTCTACAGCAATGTGGCCTTTACAGTGACGATCACAGCCTTCTACCTACATTCATAAAACATAGCCTTGATTTTCATTGATCGCACAGCTAATTCAGCAGGCCTGAGCACTGCCCTCTCTTGGAAGGAAGAACATAGCATTTTCTCAGCTGCTTCCTTCCAGTCCTTCATTTAAGAGTTCTGGGGTGACACCTGTAGCTCTGCTGCTGATCTGGGGCCCTCTCATCTCTTTCACTTTGGGTCATGGGAATCAGTGAGACTCCTCCAGAACAGCCTGACATTGAACTAGGCTGTCTCCCTTGGGAGCAGTGGTAACTCGGTCAGTACTGGGCATTCACCCTATACCAGGCACTGTGTGTGTGCCACAGAGAAAGGACAGCATGAATCTCAGACCTCTGTTGAAGAATTAAGGCAAGCCCCAAGAGCTCGGACCCCTTGCTTTACACCCAGAAGCTCAGCTCTACAGAGGTGTGAGAGACTAACTAGGCCACACGAGGCAAATGACAGAGCAGGGCCAACTCAGAAGCTCAGGTCTTCTGATCTTATGGTAGCTGGGAATTTCCTGACTCAAATAGATATCCATCTCTGCTTGAGTGTCTCGCCATTATATTTATAGTGAAGTATGTCAAAAATTAAATAAACAGAATGGAAAGATTGCCCAGTAGTTAAAGGCACTAGCATAAAACCTGCTGGCCCAGGTTTAATTCCTAAGATGTCCTCTTTACACAAGAAGTGGTGTAAGTGCCTGGTGTCCTTCTGCAGCAGCAGTAGGCCCTGGTGTGCCACACACACACACACACACACACACACACACACACACACACACACACACACAAATAAGTAATATCAGAAATAAGACCCCTCCTTATCTAGTTCCCTAGTTCCCTACCAAGGAGCTGACTTTACCCCTGTGTTCACTCATCACCCCTTCAGACTTCTAGCGCAGAATGTGAGGTGTGCTCTCTTGACAAGTGCTCAACAGCCATCCCTCCCCCCACATTATTGCTGTTTTAGAGCCAGCCCTCATCTCTTAGATCCCTGCATGAGATTTCTGACAGGCTTCCTGCCTGTGTCTCTGCCTCCATTGTGTATTTCCCATGAGACCTCTGGATCAGCCTGAAAAGCCTTTCTCCCACTGTTTCAATGTCCTGTGCTTGTTAGCATAGATCTTTCACATTATATTACAATTGCTTATTTATGTCTGGTCTGCATGCTCAGACTATAGAAACTTGAAAGGATTGTATTTTCCTCATTTTTGTAACTTCAAAACCTCTCCTAGCATTTGGCTGTTAGTTGAATGAATGAGTCAGTATTTATGGTCAGTATGATCAATAAATCCCATACAGTCCACCTAGTACTAGAAGGCTGATGGCATTTCAGTAGTAACATGAATGGACTTCAAATTCTGTTGAGTCTATAGTTTTACAATGAGTCTCCTCCTCTAATGCATTTAATATCGATGAAACTCCTACTGTATTAACATAGTACATTCGGCCGAGCGGGTGGCGCCCACCCATTATTCTAGCCAGCATTTAGGAGTCTGAAGCAGGATGATCCAAAGTTTGAGGGGCAGCCTGAGCTACATGGCAGGTTCCAGGCAAGCCTAGAGTATAGTAATATTCCATATAATGTATTAATTTGTTATCCATAAAAATTTGCTTTTAATTTTTGCAGTCCATGGATTACTTCAGAGGTCATTGTACACTAACACCCCAGTTCATCGACGGAGCTGGGTAGGCAGCATCTTGGGACAGCAGTAGGCCGACGGGCATAGCCACCCGGGAGAACGTGGCAGTGGACAGCTTTCATTTATTGTATAGATAAAAGTTGTTTATATAGAGGAAAAGGCAGAGGTAGGGGCATAGGCAGCAAGGGGATTGGTAAGGGCAGGGTAGTCTGTGGATATCTCATGAGTGGATTGGCAGGGGCCAGTAACCTGTGAATGCCTACTTTGCATAGATAATTTGGGAGGGGGGCTTTATACGTGACTCCAGACATGTATAGAATGGTGATGGCTGCAGAGGAACTGTAACCTTATTGTCCGGGTTTGTTATTACAGCTGGAGTGAGTTTAGGCCTTGAATTGCCTGCTTATCTCAGGGCTCGCTGTAGCCTGCCTGGAGGGCTGGAGGGTCCAGGATATGCTTGAGATAATTGGGGTCTCAGGCTTGACTCGACTTCCTTTAACAGAAAGAGACAGTCCTGGGACGCCTTCCGGTCTCAGCAAGTAATCCTATATCCTCCGTGCCTCTTAGCAAGGTCCCACAAAATTTCATATTAGCATTAGATTCATCTGGACATGTTCTAAGTTCCTCTTTACTTTCCATGTTACAGACACTTGTTTAGTGTTTCAGTTTGTGAAAACTTTTTTTTTGAGGTAGGGTTTCACTCTAGCCCTGTCTGAATGAGAACACTCTATAGTCTCAGGCTGGCCTCAAATTCACACTGATCTTTTTACCTCTGCCTCTGAGTGCTGGGATTAAAGGTGTCCATCACTACAACTAGTTGATTTTCTTTCTTTCTTTTTTTCTTAATTTGGGACAGGGTATCACTGTCGCTCAGGCTGGCCTTGATCTTGTGGTCCACCTTCCTCTGCTTCCCAAGTACTGGCCTTAGAGGCATACACCACACTTGGCTGAAATGACTGTATCTTGAATACTCATTGAGTGCCTTCCATGGTTTATGAACATTTTCTGCTGTACTTACTACAAACTTTCTTAGTAAATTATAAAAATCTATGATATAATTTGATGTGAGATGTTCCCTTGGTTTAAACTTTTCCCCAAAGTTTCTTCTTTCCTTTTTATAATATGTATTTTCTACTTGGAAAGCAGATTACTTTGTGATTTATAAAAGTCAGTTAACTCTTCTAAGAATTGAAGGGGATACTTCTTTACAAGTCTTTTGTCCACTCAGGGACTGAAGAGAAGACTCAGTGTACAAGATGGCACATTAAAGAAGATTCTAGTGTTAGCTAAATCCATCAAGCAAAATACATCTTCAGTGGGACAGAAGATTATTAAAGACGACATAAAATCACTTAAGTGTAAACAAAAAGATTTGGAAAACAGAATTGAATCTGCTAAGCAGGAGACTGAAAACCGTCTCAACAGCCTCGTTCAGTCGGAATGCTTGGTAGAAAAGCATGAGAAGCTTGTGCTGACACATGGAGAGATGCCGGCCACTTGGGATGCGCCGGAGTCCGCTGGGGACTCTGGGGACTCTGAGGTGGTGGTGAAGAAGGAGGGAGACTGGGAAACCGACAAGGTAAGTGTCGTGATTGCACTCTGAGACATCTTGCCTGAGAGCAAAGAGGTACGGTGCTCTCAAAAGAGCCATGAATCAAGCATTCTGATTTCATAATTAAATCCTCAAAGTGCTGCCTACCTGTGAAGCTCACTTGTCCAAAAGAGCCCTTAGAAACAGCCCAGATTTCATTGGTGAAATATCACTGTTCAGGCTGTTAAAATGTCAGTGATCAATTTAGGTTTATTATTCTCACCGATATGTAATCAGATACAATTTCTTGGGTCAAAAGCACAAAGACAAATTAGAAAAGGCAAAAGAAAAGAAAATGTGCTTTTCAGTCATTTCCCCGGTGGGGGTGGAGGGAATCTAAGAGCTCAATTTTTTTTTTTCCTTTTGGTTGATTTTGTATATGAAATCAGAGACGGTTGGAAAGGAATAGTTTCTTTTTCTTCTTAGTTTAACCCTATACTGCACATACCTTTCTTGGGTCGCTTAATGTGAGAACATCAGTGTTCAGACTCCTGCTTTTTCCTGGGTTAAGGGGAGAAGAATATTTTCATGTAACCCAATGGGTGCATTTTCCTGTATGGCTCTTAAAGTTCTTTCCTAGGGCATGAAGATTTCAGATTGAAATGGCAAAGGCACAGAGAGGGAGACAGGGGGACAGGAGGGAGGGAAGAGAGGGGGAGTGTGGGCAAGAGGGCTTCACAGTCACTGTATTAGAAAGAGTCTCCCTGGCAGGTAGCCTCCCACAGTCCAGGGTGTGTGGCAGAGTAGCAAAGTTACAACATGCAGGCGTGAGTTCTTGTCAGTTTTTTTTTTTCTTTTTTATGGAGTGTAATTGACAGGGGTGAAGAGAACATGTATTTTGTTTGCCTAGGACCCTAACCCCCCTTCAAAAAATCCTATTGTAATAGGGAAAATAAGCACTTAGTTCATTAAAAAACATTTATTGAGACCAATTTTGGGCTAGTTGTGGCAGATTATGAGTTTCAAACTAAACACTAATGAAATCATTAATATTCACTTTATGTGCCTTTTAGGAATCTAGAGGGACTTTTTTTTAAAAGATTTTTTTGAGGTAGGGTCTTATTGTAGCCCAGGCTGACCTGGAACTTTGTAGCTCCAGGCTGACCACAAACTCACAGCAATTATCAGATGTGTCTCCAGATAAAGTTTAGAAAGTCTGTAAGTCCATTCTTCCTTTTTCTTTTCTTTTCTTTCTTGCTATGTTGAGGATTGAGTCTTTTTTGGTAATAAATACATTAATCTGAGAATTTTGTTGAGAGTATGGTTTCACTTTTCAGAAGTTGCCATGCTAATATTTAATAAATTTATTGCTAAGGAATATAGATGAAATTTAAAAGATATTTTAGATCTGGACCCTAGTTTGTTTTTCTGTCACATTGGAAGTATTAGGTTTAGAGACAAAAGTTGAAACATTCTTCTGAAGGATGTGGATGGCAATAATCTAATTGCATATTGCGTATTTTTATAAGTGTGAATTTCTGAGTTTCTAGGTGTTCACCTTTCTTTTTCACCTGTCTGTATAGGTGAAGATTATGATAATGGGTGAGAATTGTTTAATCTTAGGATCATAGGTATCTAAAAAGGGAACTTATAAAGAATAAAGGCAGAGAAAATCATATATTCCTAATTATCATTTTTCAAGAACAATCCTAAAGTGAAATTTCAGCTTAACTGGTATTTATTGATCTTTCTTGCCTCATTCTTCAAAAGTTGTAATTTATATGACACATCTGCTTTAAAACTCCCCAAACCTTCTGTCTAAAATTACTTCTTAATGAGTATTTAATTAGTGTTTCTGAATTGTTTTTTTGGTCCTTTTCAAAATTTTCTGAGCATTTGTAGTTAGATGTTTGCAAAGCAATGGGAGAGAGCGCTCCTGGCAGGAAGGTGATCACACATGTAAGCAGAAGGCGCAGGGCTTCCAGCTGTGAGTGAGCAGCAGTGTGGCTGGGGTGGGGTCAGTGCCAGAGGGGAAGAACACTCATGGGGCCCTTGAGGCCTGCTTCTGCTATTGTTTATTCTGGTAACTCAGTCAGGGGGGACCAATTATATACTGGCGTGTGTGTGTGTGTGTGTGTGTGTGTGTGTGTGTGTGTGTGTGTGTGTGTATGTCTATCACAGAGCCCATGGTTGGGCTTTTGTCCCCTCTTCAAGGCCACCTTCTCTGCTCTTTCTGGCCAGTTTTCAAGTCTTGCTTCTTGCTCTGAAAGTATTTTTCACAATCCAGGATTTATCCTTTTCAGGATAACTGGCCAACATAGTACATACGCTGCTGCTATCTATAAGCAAAATGCATTTGAGAAGAGACTCCAGGGGCCTAAAACCTTGCTAACACCTATGCGTACCCTTATATTTCAGGCAAGGGGATTGAAGGGTAGCAGAGCAGGACAGGAACCCGGGCATCCTATATGCCCAGACTGGTGCTCCAAACTCCACCCCACCATTTTACAAAAAGTGCTACTTAGAAAATTATAGTCCAGATGAGTTCCTTAAATGTGATGCTACATAAACTCAAATAGATTTTTTAAATTATGTGATGTTTTGAGCCTTAATGCCCTGCTGTGCTCTCTGGTCTTCACTGGGTAGGTACCCTTCCTGTGCTGTCACATGGCCCTCGCACCTCTGTTCTCTTTCAGCCCCACTCAGACCCCATTCCCGTCATTCCTCACCAATGTCAAATCCACAATTGGTAGGTTACTAGGTCCTGGGTGCCTTTCCATGCAACTCTATTATTAGGTGGTTATTAATGTTGACAGTAGGAGGTTCAATGAAATATTCTTATTTTTTTCATCTAGCTTGGATTCATGTATGAATCCATTCAGTACAAGTTGATTGAACAGGCAGCGAGGGTTCAGACATCGACATGACTTCTTGTTTTTATAGAGCTTTAAGTCTGGAGGCTAGGAGACACACCGATGTTGGGGTGAACATCAACCCAGGCTGTTTATAGAAGGAAGGGATTCATTTTAAGCTTATGTTTCCTGCAGAAGTTCCATCAATGGCGGAAGAAGCTGCTTCTTTCCATAGATCTAAGCAGAGAGAAACAACTGCACCAGCAGACACAAACCCACCAGAGCTCTGACTGTTTTGGGCTGGAATTCAGATCTGTCCCTGGTGACTGAACCTGAGTCAGTGGGGACCTACATTCAAACTACCACAGCAATCAGCTATGTGTACAAATGAAAGTCTAGTTATGGGAACCAAAGGAAGGAAGCCCGCTCCCTGTTGGCCTTTAAGAAGGCTGTGGGAGCTGGACAGTAGGTTTAGGAAACAGCATCTTAACTGAGATACCAAGGATGTTAGCAGTGCTTGGGTAGATGTGGCAGCAGGTGTTATTGGCGGAGAAAGCTGGGAGGAGTTTCAGAAGTGACTAAGAAGTCTATGGCTGGGGCTTGGGGTGGAGGAGAGCAGAGAGTGCCTGCCATGTGGCCTGAGAGGCGAGGGGACTGAGTGACTACTACCTCCCCATACTGTTTGGAGGTTACACCAGGAGTTACACAAGGGGACTTGGCAGCTCTGACACTGTTGATTGGGGACAGCTCATCTGCCTTCTGGTTTTGTCTTCTATAACGGTGATGCTTCTGCTTAGAGTTGCTTCCCACTGTTCATATTGAAAGGCTTTAGAAAAGACAGGAAAAGGGGTCTGGGGAGGTGGCTCAGTGGATAAAGTGCTTGCCATGCAAACATTGGTATCTCAGTGCAGATTATCAGACCCGCATAAAAGCTGGAAGCTGTGGCAGGCTTTAGTAATCCCAGCACGCCTATGAAAGTTTCCTGGAAGTTCATAGACCAGCTAGTCCTCTGACTGGGATGGTGACGAATGAGGAGAGACCCTGCCTCACACAAGATGGAAGGTGAAGAGTGACACTGGAAAGTTGTCCTTTGACATCTATGTGCACACCATAGCACGTGTGCATGCACACACATACACACATGAACGTATATGTACGCATACGTCACAGCACTCTATACACACACATCAAAAAGAGGAAACAGACGCTCTCTTCGGCAGCACATATACTAAGGCTGGAATGATACAGAGAGGATTTGCACAGCCGCTGCACAAGGCGCAAGGATGACGCACAAATCTGTGAAGCGGTCCATATTTTCCAGTGCTGTGGCGGAGGTGATGTCCACCCTCTGCTCATGCCATCGTTTTCCCTGCCATGAGAGAGCTTTCCCTCAAGTCTGTAAGCCAAATAAACCCATTCTTTCAGAATATGAATTAAAAAGAAATGAAAGGACATTCACTTGTGCTCTTGACAGGTTATGAGTGGTGGATGTAGAGTTTTGGCTGTCATGGTTGTCCATAGGCATGGGACCATTGCTGAGTGGGGAAGGAATATTGTCTCTTCTGACTGTCCACGTGGGGTGGAATAGAAATCTTAGTTCAGTAACTATCAACTGAAGATGGAGAGGATCATGCTTTCTGACTAGTCATGTATGGATTTTAGGATGGTGGTTAGTTCTGGTGAGGAAGAAAGGAAAGAAGATGGGGTTATCTATTTAAGTTATTTTAATGTAGAAAACTATGTCACTATGTTTTCAGTAATGTGTTTTTTTTTGGGGGGGTTGTTTGGAATATTTTGTCATTTAAGAAAATGTTTCACAGCAGCTTGCACAATAGGAGTAAAAATATAGTGAAGGGTGGTGAGCAAGAGATGAGGGAGGTGACAGAACTTTCCAGGAGCCAATCAGGGCTTGAGCTGGGTTCCAACCTCCCTGGCATGAGCAAAGGAATGTTGCCTGTTAAATTTGAAATATTCGTTTGAGGTATTCTGTTAGCTTCTCTGCCATGGGTAAAGGTGATTTTAGGAGTCAGTAAGTGAGTGGGGTCTTGGGGTGGTTTGAGGAGTTCAGCATTCTTTTTCTGACCAGTAAAGACAGTTGTTGCAAATGGTGCCCATATTGTCCTGTGTTCCAGCAGTGCCCAGACACTGGCTCCTCAGGTAAGAGAGACCAGGTGCGCTGCATCCTCAGTGGATGACAGCAGAAAGATGTGCTTGGGCCCACTCTTAGGCCCAGTCACTATGTCTTGAGCTCAGGCTTTCTTTGGGTGGATTTATGGGTAGATAGGAGCCAGTGACCATCAGCTGAGAGGAGGCAGGCAGCACTTACATCACCCTCTGAGCCCTGCATGCCCATGACTCCTGTGGTGCGGCCTCTCTGTCTTCCTCTCGTTGCCTCCCGGGGTCTCCTCTGCGGTGCTGCCCTCTGTGGAGATCTTCACGACAGTCCCCATGAGCTAAGGGGGCAAGGGGGGATGTGAAAAAAACATTTTAGTCATGTGTAACCTTTTCAAACTAGTGACTTACGCTGGGTTTCATTTCAAATCCAGTAACCCTGGATGGCTAAATTTTTCTCACCCGTGAGAACTGGTGAAGCTCCAGTGTTTGCTTTATCTGCATAAACTTTGAATTTTAGAAGTGCTTTACGTTTACAGGAAAGCTCTCATTTTCCTTCAGGCTCTGTGAACATCTTATGTCACAGCACGGGGAAAATTTGTGTACTTATTGTTTTTGAGGTTCTGGAGATTGAACCTAGAGCCTTGAACACTCTAGGCAATATTTGATCCCCAGTACTGTCCCCCCAAATTATTAATATGGTGTTTGGTATATATATATATATATATATATATATATATATAT